>CM071960.1:5840000-6095000 GCA_036784905.1 Acrossocheilus fasciatus
ATCGAGGAACAGTAACCTTCTATTTAGATCAGTACTATCTATCTATCTATCTATCTATCATCTATCTATCTATCTATCTATCTATCTATCTATCTATCTATCTATCTATCTATCTATCATCTATATATATATATATATATATATATATCTATATATATATATATATATATATACTATTATATTATATGTACCTGTTTCTGGTTCAAATATGTTCACTGTTCCTTTATGGTTTTACAGCAAGTAACAGAAACAGTGCTTGTGCCACGATAGTAGAACAAAACCCCAATCACAGTCAAGTAAATCACATAAAGTTATGAAATTCTTGCACAACAAATATCATATGTTAACATTTGAACATTTCTGCACAATAGCTGAAGTATATAAAATACTGTATAAATGTGACTTCTCGCATACTGCTTAATAAAAGTTACACATCTGTACTATGAAAGTTTTTGCAGCGGTGAAGTAGAAAGTGGTAAAATAACCATTTAGAGTCATTCATGTAGAATATCCAGAAATCCAACATTCTTTAAAAAGATAAGATTTTATTTCAAAGACTTACTCTAAAACGTAATTTAATGCGTTTAAGTGTACTCATCTAAAATCCCTAAACATGCATACAAGTGTGCATGCAGTAGTGTGTCTCATTGCATGCTTACTGTAAGAAGATCCTGCTCCTCTGATTGGCTGTGCAGTCAGTCACAGCAGAGACTCACGGCGAGGGAGTGAACGACGGGTATTGCCTGAGGCTTCTGGGAGGGGTTACCGTATATAACCCCTCTCTGCTGCTTTGCACAGAGACTGCGCCTCTCTCTACCTCAGTCCTCAGACCAAACCACAGACCTCTCACCATGTCTCAACAACCAATCAGGTATGAACCAGAACCACTGTTTGTTGTGTGTTGTAGTCAATAAAAACACTTTTGATGCTGCTGTATTGTTCATCAGTTTAACTCTCATACACACTGGGACTGCAGTATACTGACTAGGAAGTGATGCAATTAAATGTCAGTCTGACATTGCCTTGCTTCTTGATTTTGTATCATTGTTAACTGGCTAGGAGTGAATTAATTCATTAGGAATACAATGACGATAATTTTTTGAGGTCCTGAGTGATTCATTTGCTCTCTTATGTGTCTCTCAAGCCTCCCTGCCAAACTCATCAATGGTGGAGTTGCTGGACTGGTGGGTGTTACCTGTGTGTTTCCTATAGATCTTGCCAAGACAAGACTCCAGAACCAAAGAGGAAGCCAACGGGTTTACAAAAGCATGTATGTTTGCGTTCCACATTTGTAAAATTGAGTTGATTTTTTTTTCAATGAAAAGCAAAAAAGACTCGCTTTAAACCTGAATGAACTGAACACTTGCACTTGCAACCCAAAAACAAGACAGCATTGTCTTGGAAGGAGAGTTCCTGGGAGTAAGTGAGATAATGATCTGCCATGGAGGCCTGAAACTCGTTTTTCTTTCTCCGAAAACTATGGATTAGTGAAAAGGGTGCGGCTTATTCAGTATTCATTCTATAGTTTAATACTCAGTTTAATACTATATTATTATTTTGATTAGGATGGACTGTCTGATAAAGACCGTTCGATCTGAGGGATACTTTGGCATGTACAGAGGTGAGTAGTTTTAGCAATTTGACAGATTTGACCTTGACCTTCCTAAAATGTAAAGCCCCTGAGGACATCTTCATGATGCAACATGAGGACATCTTCATGATGCAACATAACTTGCATGTCAGCACTTTACAGCATTTACATACTAGCGAGAGACGCTGATCCAAAGCATCTTGACTAAAATGGGTGTTGGTTCCTATGACTTACTTTTAGATATTTGATATAGTTTGCAAAGTTCTAAAAATAGTTTTTATTGTATTGATTCCGTGTCAGGAAAAATTAGATGATCCAAATCAGGAACTTCCTCCCAAAACTTCGAACTTACCAAAAGTTTTCATAGCTCAACTGACAAGTTTTTGTCCTACAGGTGCAGCAGTCAACCTGACACTGGTGACTCCTGAGAAGGCCATCAAACTGGCCGCCAATGATTTCTTCCGTCAACGGCTCAGTAGCGGAGAGTATGTTCCCTCCACTTCTATCAAGAAATTGTATAAGACGCAAGAATTGTTCAGTAAAGTAGTTGAATGATCCTCACCTGTGTTTCAGACTCAAGCTGAGCGTGTTTCAGGAAATGTTGGCTGGCTGTGGGGCAGGGATGTGTCAGGTCATTGTCACAACCCCGATGGAAATGCTGAAGATCCAGCTTCAGGACGCAGGACGACTTGGTGAGGCATACATACTGACCCAGGTTCACCTTCTATCATGATTAATCTACAATTAATCTTCATTATGTAATCAGTCATCAAATCAATGAATATTTCCTCCTGTACTTCATGTCTTTCTTGTATTTAAAACTTTGAATGATTTAAGCCAGTGGTTCTCAACTCCAGTACTGGGCACCAATTGCTCTGCAAATTTTGTATGTCTTTATCATTTAACGCACCTGATTTAGATCATCAGCTCTTTAGGAGAGAGCTCCATGAACTGAACTGAGTCTGCCAGAAACATATGAAATGTGCAAAAAGGATCGGAGTTGAGAACCCTGGTTTAGCAGACTTGTAAAGTTTATTTTATGCAGGAAGTTACTTGACAGGCTGTGCCATCTTTTACATTCAGTGACCCAGCAGAGGAAGTTACCCGTGCTCCACACTGTGAAACTTGGAACAGCCATTCCAGTCCTGAACTGTTCGTACAGTGTGGGTCCTGTGTCTTCAATCAGGAAAGTGTCAGCCATACAGATTGCCCAAGAACTGCTTCGCACAAAGGGCATCCAGGGACTTTACAAAGGACTAGGAGCAACTCTCATGAGGTACGACTCCATCCTGTAATGTAAATGTTAGGGCAATCCATTCAAAATTCAATCCACTTGCTCAAACTCTGGTTCATATAGATACCAAAAGGAAACATTGGTGTTAAGCAGGGGTGTCCAATCCTGCTCCTGGAGGGTCACTTTCCTACAGAGTTTGCTCTAACACATCGGACTGGAAGTTTCTAATGATCCTGAAGACCTGGTTCAAATGTGTTTAATTATGGCTGCAGCTAAACTCTTCTGGAAGGTGGCCCTCCAGGAGCAGGAGTGGACACCCCCCGGTGTAGCATGATTGACCCAATTTGGACTTGCCCCTGGATCAACATCCTCGTTGGTCCTGGAACAACATTGCCATCAACAATCCAATTTTTGAGTCAGATTATGGCAGAGTTAGAGTTTTGAACAACTTTCTTAATAGCCTATCAATGCCTTCAGATTTTAGGGGTAGGTGGGGGGACAGGGCTGTATTTGTTTGCTAGGTACACTCGACAAAGAATGCTGATCCAGGAACGCCCAATTTAGGCAAGTTATCTCTCGAGACGTTAGTAAAACAGACCTTGGGTCTTCTTCTTACAGGGACATCCCTTTCTCTGTGGTTTACTTTCCAATGTTTGCCCACATCAACAAGCTGGGAAAGACCTCTGAGGATGACAATGTGCCTTTTTACTGGTCTTTTATTTCGGGCTGTGTGGCTGGATGTACAGCGGCTGTGGCAGTCAGTCCTTGTGACGGTGAGTATTCAAGTTTTGCTGAAGAACACCTATTTGTATAAATGTAAGTGAATTTGCAAAAACTAAAGTTGATCCCATCTCTATCCAGTCGTGAAAACCCGGCTGCAGTCACTCAATAAGAGTGCAAACGAAGACACCTACAATGGTGTGGCAGACTGCATCAGGTAAAGCAACCTGGTTAACGGACAATGGACTTTGGGAAAAAGAATCGGTAACCATTAATGCAATTTTAATTAATGATGATCCCGCTCTTTGTTCCTACAGAAAGATTATGCGCAAAGAAGGGCCAACTGCTTTTCTGAAGGGTGCTGGCTGCAGGGCGCTGGTCATTGCTCCACTCTTCGGAATTGCTCAAGTGGTTTACTTCATCGGTGTTGGGGAGTTTCTCTTAGGACAAACCCCATTCAACCTTTACTCTGTCTAAGCTATGCAACCACCTGAATTAAACTTTAAAGACCAACATAACTATGATGCAACTAATTATCTGAGAACCAACCTGCTCTCATGACAATTTGTAATCATTTGTATGAGATTGCAAAATTGTTCACATCTGGTTCATACAAAAACATACAACCCAAATTTCCCATTACAGTGATTTGGAAAACGACTATAAAAGGTTAAATGTTTCTATATGAAACAAGTAACAGGACATCATACACTCTCAGAAAAAAATGGTGCTAAAGTCACTGGGGTGGTACTCTTTCAAAATTACTATGCACTCTTTAGGGGCAAGCAAAGTATTTAAGTGTATACCACCCCAATATTTTTTTTATTTTTATTTTTTTCTGTGAGGGTTCAATTTCACCAACTCATAAACTATTATGTGTTGTATAATTGTTAAGAGTGTGTTGAAACAAATGGCTGTTGGAGAAGACTGTTAATGGTTCATGTCTTTACATGCAACCTGTAGCATATTCAACTGGCTTATTCAGGAAGCTACATCATTTCACATGATAATGTTTCTTTTTCATTTGGAAATGTATGGTCAGAGAAGTCAGGTTTATCCTCAGTGAGGGTTGATTTAAAAGCGTACAGCCATGATTCATGCACTCAAAGGGCGAGAAATTTTTATACATATGTCCACCATTAACAGTTCTGTCCTACCTTTCTTGTGAAGTTCTGTATATGCACAATATAACGGAGGCACTGCTGATTAATGTGGACATCAGCATGGAGACATACCTATGAGGACATTGTTATACAATATACATGACTCTGAAGAGACACACACAGAGACAGGATGTTTGATTCCTGCTGAAGTGAGGTTTTACATTCACAGAATTAAAAGACATTCTGTTCAACCCAACCTTGTTAAATTGTCATGTCTGTGTAAACATCTTGAACCATTCCAGAAACTGGGTATTCGAGTGTGGTTCACATTCTGACATGTACTACACAGAAGAAATATGGAACAAAACTATGTGGTTTGACAAGGACCATAACCAAAATATACTTTGTGTGCTTTGTTATTATTAATGTTCCTAATTTTGATGTTAGTATGTGCAAATACATCTCAAAAGTTTCTTGAAAGTTCTCAGCTGTTTTTTTTTTTTTTATGTGAAACGACACAAAATGATGACATTTTTGGATGAGCTATTCTCTATTAACATAATAAATAATAAATTTGGCAGGAAGTATTTACAATAGGAACACAAAGAACATAATACATTTACAAACCATTTTAAGATTAGTGCAAAGTATGTAAAGATGACTGATCTGCTTTGCAAGTAAAGCGGTGTTATGACATGTGAAACAAAAAAAACATCTACCTAACTAAACAACCTCATTTCAAATTTGTTCAGTTCTACTCAAGCCTGTAAACAAACTGCATCCTTAGAGCTTATCAGTATTGAAGTATAACATATGCTTCTATTTTTTAGCTCTAAATAGCCCAAAAACCAGAAGAATAAAAGTTTTGTACAGTATGTAATACTATGTATTAAATTATGTGTGCTTTAATACAAAATTACAAAGTCAAAGATTCAAATAAAGCATGAGATGCAGAAACCTCACTAATATACAGCCATCTAAAGTGCTTGGTGAGTGTTAACTAAGAACACATCTGTGTTGGTGAAAAGTGCAAACTGTGCACTGCAGCTGAAACTTTATCCTGATTCTGCCCTAGTGCTTCCTGCATAGCATGCACTTGCAGCTGACGTGCATTTCAGGCCAGAAACTCAAGACAAAATTAAGTCCTGCTATAAAGCAGTGAAGTTACCAGCATGGCTGTAATGTATGTATTAAGTGCAATTATTTAAAAATGAGATTCACAGTAGTTACGATGTAATTTACAATAAAAATTGGTTTATTTTTCTGACCTCCGTATTTAAAGGCATACAGTAATTCACACTGTGTGGGTATTTACACACACACACACACACACTCACACTCTCGATATAAGACTCAAGCCCATGTAATGTGATACAACATGGTTTCGATTGTGCTACTAACATTTCATTCCAGAGTCTTCCATTGCAATCAATTAAAAAGACAAGCAGTATTGATGTCATGTGATGAGGGCGCCAACTAAGGTCCTTTGGTAAATCCTAGGCAGTCTGCTCAGAAAAGCCGGGGCACTCATAACATTTTTTAATTTAACAGACAACAAATCGGTAACATGAACACGAGAAATTGGCAAAAACACAAGAATCAGAAACTTCAAACAAGTTTATTTGTTCTCGTGCTGCATTGTTCCTGAGAAACTTTAATGCTGTTTTGAACTTGTTCTCCAGAAAATAAATTAAACACAAATTCTGAACACTTACATCAAAAGACGGCAGTGTTATGTTTACAGTACAAAAAAAACTCAACATTGTTTACACAAAGTGTAGGAATAACACACTAAAAATAGTTTACAACAGAGCCTCTACTCAAAAGCCATACTACACGCTCCATCTAGTTATTTTACAGTCTGAACAGAGTTGCTTTTGGGTATGAGGACAGATCTACATCAACATTGAATGTGAATGGAACACTTGTTTCATGTGTTACTCTCTGTTAGCATCGACTACGACATATTCTAATCGCTACTCTAATGCCACTTCAACTTGAGGAACTTCAGCAGTGATGCACCAGCAGAAATATATCTGACCAACCAACGGCTGCCCCGTTATAAACAACAAAAAAAGAGATTTTGTCCCTTTTCCAATCCTTTCATTATACAAACAATCAAACATACAAACAAAAAAAACGTTCAACCAAATACTATGTTGTCTTTTCGGAAAAATAAAAAAGGCACCTTCAAATGCATAATATGAAACAAATTTGCTGTACACTGGCCAAAACTGCTTCTATACACATTAACTGCACAATACAGATGACCATGATCGCTACAACTACAATGACAACATATGAAACTCACACAGATATGTACACAGAATGTAAGACAGAATGAAAATGCGCTGACATTTACTGTTGCTCGGTGAAATTTTACAGGCAAATTCCAGTCCTTTCAATAGAAATCTGCATGTTTGGGTGAAGGCGAATAAGTTCCCCACAAAGATTTTGCTTATGATCAAGTTGGTCATGTGAATTTTCCACTTTGACCAACAGAAAGCTTTGGTTTGAAAGTGACTTCTGTGTGAGCTGCACTTGATGCATTACTGCACTATTGACAATAGACCATTTTTCCCAAAATATCGCTAATGTGACTGTAAGTACATCTGGACTAAGCCAGGTTCAATTCAGTTCAGTATGTGGAAAATTTGATTCTTTACAAATTGTAGATAATTCAGTGTTCATTTAAGAATCCTGCAGCTTTGATCATTTGAAGTTGAAGAACAGGTGACAATTTTTTTGTCCAATACCAGAATTGTAGGTTAAAAATGTGCGGTTCAATAGTGCGAGACCTCATTGAAAATCTGAGAAACAAAATCCAATTTAAACCTCAAAACACGACACATGGCACAGATGTGCTTTGAGTGACCTGAGTTCCTTTCCTGATCCTGTTTCCCTCTCGCATTACTTCCTGTCTCAACTTCACCATCCTATCCAATAAAATCACAAAAAACTACTAACTAAAAAAAAGAAACTCACCAATTAAATAAGTGGATGTGTGTACAAAGGAATTCACATGGACAGTCTCCCAATTATTTCAAAGTCAACCAATGCATTTATAACTTATTCATGCAATTTATATAAATGCATGTTGAAATAATAAAAATAATAGCTCTTTAGTAACACTTTATTTTAAGGTGTCCTAAGGTGTTACACGTTACATGTACTTACTATTATAATAACAACAAATTATGCATAATTACATGCAAGTAACCCTAAGCCAAACCCTAATCCTAACCATATAGTAAGTACATGTAGTTAATTAGTATTACTCAGTACTTAAATGTATTATTACACTGTAACAAGTACACCTTGAAGTGTAACCAACTCTTCTTCTAATGACTCCACTTAAAGACACTGCTTGAACCATCCTCAATTGTTAAATAAATCAAGGAAATGATTCAGATGTTGTTCATGTCTGATCCATTTCGTATTCACAGCGGAGATGGTTGGATGCAACCAATTATAGACGGTAGAAGGCACAAGACAGTGTCAGTGGATCTTCAGAGTCTTTACTTAGCTACATGTGTAAAATAACCAGGCAACTCTACACCATAAGATCCAGCTTGAGAATGAGAAGATTTGGCTCCATCGTGCCAGAGAATACCGGGCTGTACCGTTATCAGTGGGGGCTTCAGATGAGCCGGGCTATTACATAACAGAAACCCGATCATCGGTGTTAGAGTGAGTTCATACGCGAGAAAAGCAGAGCTGGGAATATGTGTTAGTGTGCCTTTCCTGAAGTGGAAGGGACATGGAGAAATTCAGAGGGGAAGCAAGACTTAAAGGAACAGTTCACCTAAAAATCACCTTTGAGTTGTTCCAAACCTGTATGAGTTTTTTTCAGCTGTTGAACAAAGAAAGAAGATATTTTGAAGAATGTTGGTAAACTTGTAGTTCATGGTAGCCATTGACTTCCACAGTTTTTTCTCCATACTGTGGAAGCCAATGGCTACCGTCAACTGTTTGGTTATCAACATTCTTCAAAATATATTTTCAAAGGAACTCATACACATGAAAGCCTGTTTCCAACACTGAATAATAAGATATAAAAGGTAATTGCGCCATTTTATCTCACAATTATGACAATTTTTTTTCTCAGAATTGTGAAAACTCACAATAAAGTCAGAATTGCGGGATATAAACTATCTTTATAATTTTCTTATTCAGTGACAGAAACGGGCTTCATACATGAATGGAACAACATGAGGGTGAGAATGATGATAGAACTTTATTTTTTGGGTGAACTGTCCCTTTAAGAGGACTTACTGGATGATATGGATGCAAGCATTCTTCTGAAGATCACCAACATGTGAGTTTTTTGCATGTTGTTCTGATCCTTTGGTAAGCATTTGTTTGCGATTATAATATATCGGTGATGCAGTAGACTACTTTCTTTGTGTACAAACGTAAACTGAAAGGCATCTGTGGGTCTTTTTCTCACCCTTCCCAGCAGCTGTGGGTTTGCCACAGAACCCCTGGCATCACATTACACAATATTTTTATCTGACATGCAAAGCCACGCAGCAACAGCCTGGAATAGCATCAATACATAAATCTGCAAACATTTGCAGAAAGAGCTGATCAGTGTGCACTACAACTGAAGTCAAAATCTAAATTATATTAAAACAAATTTAACAACTTGTGTTTGTCGCATTTGGAAGATCCAGCTCTGCACCCAACCAGCAGGTATTAAATAAACGACAATCCAGCAGTTTGATAGAGTTTAAACAACTAGGCTGGACTAACCATTGGTTGGTTGAGGTGTACAGGATTATGAAAGTGGAGTTTGTTTTTGGCTCCTGAGTGGCAGAAGAACACCTTGAGCTTGGTTGGAATGTTATTGTTGTATATGCAAGTCCAGCAAAGGTTAAGTGTCAAAGGTGAAAGGTCATGTCCAGGTGAGGAAGACTGTGCTAGATCACCTCCCTGCTGTTTCGGATTGCACAGCATAAGACCATACTGAAGATCATGCCAATAATCTGTAAAAAGAGTAGATGTTATGCATGAAATTATAATTGACCCGGTTTGCTTCCTTTTTAATCCACAATGATTTATTCCATGATAAATAATTGTGGATTAAATTACACAGTTATTATTATTACAACCCAAATTCCAGAAATGTTGGGAAATTTTACACTTTTATCCACTAAATGAGCTCATTTCAAATTTGATGCCTGATACAGGTCTCAAAAAAGTTGGCACGGGGGCAACAAAGGGCTGAAAAAGCAAATAATTTTGAAAAGATTCGGCTGGGAGAACATCTAGCAACTAATTAAGTTAATTGACATCAGGTCTGTAACATGATTAGCTATAAAAGGGATGTCTTAGAGAGCCAGAGTCTCTCAGAAGTAAAGATGGGCAGAGGCTCTCCAATCTGAGAAAGAGTACGTAAAAAGATTGTGGTATACTTTAAAAACAACGTTCCTCAAAGTCAAATTGCAAAGGCTTTGCAAATCTCATCTTCTACAGTGCGTAACATCATCAAAAGATTCAGAGAAACTGGAGAAATCTCTGTGCGTAAGGGACAAGGCCAAAGACCTTTGGATGCCTGTGGTCTTTGGGCCCTCAGACGACACTGCATCACTCATCGGCATGATTCTGTCATGGACAATACTAAATGGGCCCAGGAAAACTTCCAGAAACCACTGTTGGTAAACACAATCCACCGTGCCATCTGCAGATGCCAACTAAAGCTCTATCATGCAAAAAGGATGTGAACATGGTCCAGAAGCGCCGTCATGTCCTGTGGGCCAAGGCTCATTTAAAATAGACTGTTTCAAAGTGGAAAAGTGTTCTATGGTCAGACGAGGCCAAATTTGACATTCTTGTTGGAAATCACGGACACCGTGTCCTCCGGATTAAAGAGGAGGGAGACCTTCCAGCGTGTTATCAGCATTCAGTTCAAAAGCCAGCATCTCTGATGGTATAGGGGTGCATAAGTGCATATACGGTATTTCACCATGAATGCTGAAAGGTATATAAAGGTTTTAGAGCAACATATGCTCCCCTCCAGACAACGTCTATTTCAGGGAAGGCCTTGTGTATTTCAGCAGGACAATGCAAAACCACATACTGCAGCTATTACAACAGTATGGCTTCGTAGTATAAGAGTCCTGGTGCTGAATTGACCCGCCTGCAGTCCAGATCTTTCACCTATAGAGAACATTTGGCGCATCATTAAATGAAAAATACGTCAAGGACGATCACAAACTCTTCAGCAGCTGGAAATCTATATCAGGCAAGAATGGGACCAAATTCCAAAATCAAAACTCCAGAAACTCATAACCACGATGCCCAGACATCTTCAAACGGTTTTGAAAAGAAGAGGAGATGCTACACCATGGTAAACATGCCCCCGTCCCAACTATTTTGAGACCTGCATCAAATTTGAAATGAGCTCATTTTGTGCATAAAATTGTAAGATTTCTCAGTTTAAGCATTTGTTATGTTATCTATGTTCTATTGTGAATAAAATATTGGCTCATGTGATTTGAAGGTCTTTTAGTTTTCATTTTATTCAAATTTAAAAAAACGTCCCAACATTTCCGGAATACGGGTTGTATTATTATTAAAATATACACCACCATTTGAAGTCAGTAAGATTCTTTTTTTAAAAGAAATTAATACTTTTTTTCCAGCAAGGATGCATTAACAAAAATGATAGTAAAGACATTTATTGTCTTAACTGTTTTCATCATTGTATCATAATAATCATAAATGTTTCTCGAGTAGCAAATCATCAATGATTTCTGCAGGATCATATGACACTGAAGACTGGAGTAATGATGCTGAAAATACACCGTTAACTTACAGGAATATATATATTATTTTATTATTTGATCATAACAATATATTAAAAGATAAAGATAATATTTTAAATTGTAATGATATTCCACAATATTACTCTTTTGACTGTATTTTTGATTAAATAAATGCAGGCTTGATAAGCATAAGAGAGTTCTTCCAAAAGCACTCCAAAAATCTTACAAACCCCAAACATTTAAATGGTAGAGTATATTAATATATTCTGACTATCTTAAATATATAGATATACCACAAAAACATAATCCAAAACAAGGAAAATGGTCAGGATGATGGCTACACAAAGCCTTGCTTTAAAGTTAAAAGTATTTAAAAGGCATTTACCATGACTCCTGCGATTCCAATCCCGACATAACCCACGATGAAGAGCTTACTGTTGAAAAACTCTTCAATGGCCGCATGACATGTCTGCATAGACTCAAACAGATTGATTATTGACTGACTGATAATATGCATCTCAGTACCACATCTTCCTAAACAACTCAGTTTCAATGCATGTTGAACAGATGTCACACTAACTCAAGTGTTATACAGTTTTAGAAGTGCCAAACATGCTAGTGTTCTAATAATTGCATGAATAATGGTCCTATCTGTGCTTCAGTCATTCTCACCTGGTTTGATACGGCATCTGGACACACACTGGTTGAGCCACAGCAGTTCAGCTGCAGATTACAAACGTTACAAACGTAAATCTTTCATAACAAGGTTAGACAAATATATCATTTATATTATATTCATATCAGTGTTGTTACTGATAACTGAAACTGTGTAGTTTTTGGTAATTGATATACTGCAAAGCTGAAATAAAAATAAATAAATAAATTAAAAAATAATATATATATATATATATATATATATATATATATATATATATATATATATATATATAAATAAAATAAGAAATATTGCCTTGAAAATTAATTGAATTAAGTTTAAAAGTTAAAACAGAAATGAAAAAACAAAGCAAAATAGAAATGTTTAAAAATGACAAAATCATATAACAAAATTATTAAAACTTAAATTAACATTCAAAATATTAATAAATAGTATAACAAATAAATAAAACTAAAATAATACTAAATAAGCATATGACTTTTCTAAATAAGCATTGTATTTAGTAAATATTAGTAATCTCTATAGGGAAATTGATTTTGTTATCAATTTTGTATATTTTCCACTTTATATTTACTGTTCCTGTTTAAATCAACAACAGTGAGACGCAAAAAAAGAGGTAATAGTGTAAACTCACAATGCCATGGTAGGACTGGACGGTTGCATTATTGCCATTGTCTCCTGCTGATTCGTCATAGAATTTTTTTATTTCCATAATGATCTAAAATAACAAATGAATAAAAAACTGGTTTTATTTCAAAGGAACTCTGAATGAACATGACAGGGATCTTTTGCAGTTTAGTACCTCGTCTTTGTTGAGGAACCCAAACACTCCTGCAGCAACTTCTGCTCCAAAGATGACCAGAAGACAGGCGAAAAACTGCCATGAAAGAGAGACACAGTACCTGGGTTACATCTACTTTAGATTTCAAACAGTATTTTATTTAAAGAAATATTCCAGGAGTTTCTTCTTTTTTTTTCTATTCTCAAATCAGAATGTTTTAAATAAAACAGCAACATCCTTAAGTTTACTGTCAGTGAATAATATTGTTTTGAATAATCACACTCACCAATCCCAGAAGGCACTGAGACTCCCTCACGGCACCACAGCAGCCGAAGAAGCCCACCAGCATCACCAGACCCCCGGCCGCGATGAGGATATAGACCCCTGCGCAGGACACCAGAACACACAGAGACATTTAATGCTTTAACTGCTGGGAAAATCTGAGGAATTTTGCTAAATTAAATATTGTAAAGCATGCAGTATGGCTTATTGCTACTGGCAGCCAACACATGACTTATTTCAAAACACTTCAAATATTTAATACATTCAATAAGGGGTGAGGGATGTGGCAATTTTAAAATTCCAGTTCTGCAGAAATCTGTTGACTGTTTTTTTTTTTATTATTATTTTTTTGTGGAAAGATGATTACAGCAATTTTTAATGAAAAGCATTTTAAAAGCCAGTTGTCACAGAAACTTAACGGTCTGTAATTCCCCCCCCAGAATTTTAAAATTGAATTCATTTTTTTTAAAGACGTGTTGTTATTTTACTTTACACTACAGTTACATAACATAATATTAACTGCTATTAACTAGTGCTGTCAAACAATTCATTGCGATTAATCACATCCAAACTAAACGTATACTTTATTATGTATATTTAAATACACACACACACACACACATGCATGTATATATATTTCAGAAAAATATGTTAGGTTTATATATTAAATATATTTTTATACAATATAAATTATATGAATATAAATATATAGCTGTAAATACATGCAAATATTTTCAAAATATATACTGTATGTGTGTGTATTTATATATATATACACATAATAAATATACACAGTACACACACATAGATTATGTAAACAAAAACTTTTATTTTGGATGCGATTAATTACGATTAATTGTTTGGCAGCACTACTATTAACATTAATAGTTAAGTTAAAGCTAAAGTTATATTACAATATTAATATATTTATTTCTTAGACATAACAACAACAACAACAACAACAAAAATTATTAAAATTATTTGGCTTCCTAAAAACACCAGTGGTAATGTAAAGAGATACTAAAAAGAGGTTTGAGTCCACTTTTAAGTCCAGATAGTCAATGCATTTTTTTTTTTTTTACATTTTTATTTTATTACTTATGTTTATTCTGTTTATTCTGCATTTTAAAATGTACAAAACATATATGTGTATATATGTGTGTGTGTGTATATATGTATGTATATATATATATATATATATATATATATATATATATATATATATTTTTTTTTTTTTTTTTTTTAATTTAAATTTTTTTTTTTTTGGCTTTTGGCTTTTGAGTGCATCACAGTATAAACATTAGCAATAATATAAACCGGTCGGTCCTGCTCCAGCCAAGCAACTGTCATTGATGTGAATTGGAACATTTAAGAATAATTTTCTCCTGGCATTAGTCCCTTTTTGGCACTACATTGCAGTGGTTTCAGCAGGATGTAATGTAACCGAGGCACCAGCAGAGGGAAGCACAAGCGTTATGTGAGTCTCTTTGGGAGATGACAGCATGTGTTTGAGCACAGCGTGACCGCGCACAACCCTTCAAGATGATCTCACTGGCTTTCACTCCAGCCTCTTCCATCAACTTATTGTCCTCATTAGAGCAAAATAGAAAGAGAGCGTGGGGTGCATGAATTCCCATCTGCCTCCGCAACAGAGCAAAGCTACGAGTCTAATGCCTGACAGGTTCAGTCAACATCAGGGTATGGACAGTCTGCTTATCTAGGATCAGCTTCCTCAGACTCCAGCCTCAAAATGTAATCTAGAGACATGAGCTCTTTAGTTCAGCATGGGGAGTTCATCCTGAGCCGGTATAATTATGCCACAGGAGACCTGGGACAGGTGGGAAGTCTGGAAATGAGATCGAAGCTCTCCTGAGAGAGAGAGAGAGGGAGATAGAGAGAGAGAGACTGTAGGGGATACTGCGACCCTTTATCTTGCTATATCATTAAATAGGATAAAAAGGCAGATGATGAGTAATTATTATGCTGTCACCCTGTAGTATATCATATTCATCATTCAGGCCAGGGTATTAAAAACTACGAAAAGGTGTGATTTTTTTTTACCTCTTATGCTCATCAAGGCTACATTTATTTGATTAAAAATACAGTAAAAACAGTAATATTGAGAAATATTAATACAATTTAAAAGAACTGTTTTCTATTTGAATATATTTTAAAATGTAATTTATTACTGTGATGCAAAGCTGAATTTTCAATATGCTGATATGCTGATCAAGAAACATTTCTGATTAATATCAATGTTGAAAACAGTTGTGCTGCTTCAGTGTGATATTGTTTTTATACGACAGTTTAATAATAAATTAACACTGAATATCTTACATTTTAGACAGATTTGTCAGCTTTATCCATCGATTGAACACATTTGGAACAATGAATAATTCAGTGAGTCACAAAAAAACCAACAACAAAAAACACGTTTAGTCCCTGAATTAATCAGTGTATTTTATCAGATTGGTTAAGTGACTAATTCAATGACTCACTCATAAAGACAGTCACTTTTACCACTCACTGGTGTAACAATATAAGCTAAAAATCCCCATCAGTAGACACAAACAGAGAAAAGTCCCTGCTGTTCGAGAAAAGTCCCCTCATAAAAGTCACACCCTCATAAACACGTCACATGATTTGAGGTGCCATTCATATCTTTAAAGTTCTCCTATTATGGATTTTTGAAAATTACCTTTCATGCAGTGTGTAACACGGTGAATGAAAACATCCTGCAAAGTTTTAAATCTGAAAGTGCACCGTGCATGAAGTTATTGTCTTTCAAAAGAAAGAGTCGACTCTGAATCATTGAAACGAGTCGTTTTTAAAACGAATCCCAAGCCGTTTCATGTTGACGTCAACATGAAACATTAGCATATTGCCACTTGTTGTGCGAAAAAACTTGGTTTTTGCATTGGTCTGAATGAAAATGCAAATTCATTCTTTGCCACTAGGTGCCGCTTTTGGAGCGTTGAAAGCTCACAAACACTGCTTTAAATGAAATCGGACCAATCGCCGCAGATTAGCGTCACGCAAAGGAGGGGTTTGGAAAAATGAATCGTTGAGCGAATCGTTTGGGAGTCGTTGAGCAAGTAAGGTAAGAAGAAATGCATATTATAAGAAAATGAAAGTGTTTTTTGATGTTGCATGCATGTCAACCTGTTGTTGGGGACTCCCAAAACCAAAATATGAACCTTTCATAACCCATAACAGGGGCACTTTAATACTAATAATGCTTAGGTCTAGGACTTGAGCAATGGTGATACTTGTCTTTGCAAGCACCACTAAACATAGAAGCAAACAGAGAAGAAGAAGAAGAAGAAAAAAAGAAATCCTAGAACATATACTTCCTGTTATGTTATGTTACTTCCTGAGTGTTACTTACTCATGCTGAAAAGACTCTCACCATTATCGGAAACATTTCGGAAACAAAAAGAGTGAAACTGAGATGCACAAAAACAAAGTGTGACAGAGAGTGAACACAACCTTTATCTTCCCTCTTGAGAAAAACATTCTTGTCACATGCTGATAATATTTACACCGTTGCCACAGTAGCTGTGGAGAAGACAATCTTTTGTCAAAAGTCATGTAAAATGTGTGTGTAGATGGAGAGGACTAAGAAGCCTGAACTGTTAATGTCAGTACTGTCAGATGGTTTATTCCAAATGATTACGATTTGGCTGGTTAACATGGTTCAATTAACCCTATTCTCACATAGCCAGACCTTCAGACTGACGGCAGAAGGTCTGGGAACCTTGGATGCTTTGAATGGCCAAGACCCGCCCAAGAAGCCATATGACTGACAGGTAAAGCAACCAATCACATTTCATGGTATCATGGTATCTTTGTTTCCATGCAAAACGTTAAAAAACGCGACACACACATCTCCCGGAAATACTGTAGAATTCAACCAATCCGATGACAGCTTTGAAACTCCTGAAGTGTTTCTAATTTTGCGTGCGATATGCATCAGACGTTCAGCCAGTGATGTCAGAGGCTGAGACTAGGTAACCCCTGCTAGATACTATAAATAAATTATTATGGTAGCAAAAAGACAAACAAACAAAAAGCATCTTTCTTCATTCACGGCCATTTCAAATTACTCAAGTATTCTGACATAATAATAATAATAATAATAATAATTCAAATATTACATTATGTTGACAAGGGTAATTGCACATAACACAAACTTTTTAAAATCACTAATATTTAGGAAATTAAATACAGTAAAATAAGTTAAAGGGTTAGTTCACCCAAAAATTGGATTCGTAAAATGCAATGTTCAGTTTCTAGCACAGACAAATTATTAACTTCATAAGAGCCATGGGTATTAATTATGTGTTGCCTTGCCTGATATGCTTTTTTTTTTTGACTCTCAAAGTGACGGTAGCTGTAAACTTACATTTTATGAATTACCAAAGACCACGGTTTCAGCTAAAAATCTTCTTTATTGTTCTACTCAAGAAGCAAGTCACCTACATCCGAGGATGACCCGAGGATGAGTAAATTAACAAAAAAAAAAAAAAAAAAAAAATTTTTGGGTGAACTATGCCTTTAATGTTATAAAATGTAACGACAGTTTTATATTTTTATTTATGAAAACCTAGTTTATTTAATTTATACTGATACTGATATACAGCAACACAGCTCCACTATGATTTTGTAATATTTTCTGACGTTAGTAATAATAAATAAGTTACATAATAGAAAATATAATATATAAGAGAGAAAAAATCACTATAATCTATTTAAGTAACAATTATAATTAGTAAATATAAAATTATTTAAAAGTATGTGTATATATATATATATATTAGGGGTGTATCAGTTCACAAAATTCACGGTTCTGTTCGATAGGACACAGTGGTGTCACGGTTCGGTATGTTTTCGATACAGCAAAAAGAAGCAAATGCCAGAGAAATTTCCTTGATATTTTTAATTTTTTTATTTTTTACTTTGAACAATGATGGAGCTACACTTGACCATCTTCTGGGGTGTTGTCTTAGCAGCATAAAACAAAAACAGCTCCGGTTTGAAGTATTCCAGCTGATGTTGCCTATTGTCATGTAGCAGATGAATATTTTCCAATAAGTTTAAATTGATTTTTACCTTTTATGGGCATTTTTTTTTTACCTTTATAAAGCCTTTTTTTTCTTCTTCTAAAAGTGTGCATCACCTTTTGAGTCCATTTTTTACATTTAATCAGTCAATAAGACATTTGGACTGTTACCAAGCAAATGGAGTCAGTATTGACCAAATTCATCTTTGCAATGCAGAGGAAACATAGAAGTTGCATCTGAATGGCACGCTGTTTAATGCAGCTCAGAGGGACATGTAATGCTGCAGTTACAAATGCATAAATAATGTTTTGATATAAAATGTTGGCAATTGATGTTTAAAATTAATTAAAAAATTAAAAATACTTTAAATGTGAAATTAAAACCGCCAGTAGGTGGCAGCAAGTCACTGTTAATAAGTGAGTCATTGCGATTGAACCGAATCATTTAAACGGTTGATTCATTCAGGAACGAAACACTGTCATGTTGCTCAGAGACGCAAAACAGTGCTGTGGCTTTGACAAAAACAGGAAATATGCTGTCTAAAATGCAAGTCTATTAATTAACTTCTTGCTTATTGAACTGTTGTAAAAATCATTGTAATCATGCTGATTTTTGGAGAGAAAAAAACAGCACTCTGTGATATTGATTTACTATATGAAATTTTGTAAATATACAAATTTTCTGCCCCCATATCTTGAATTTTGTGATCATTCTAAATGCATTTTCATAGACTGAATCATGCAGTGAAAGAACGCACTCTCTATGTGCACATCTAACCTAATAGGATAATATGCTGAAATAGGATTAGTTTAACGAATCGTTCAGTTTGTAATGTGTACCCAACGATAAATATATATATATATGCAGTATGACATAATTTTAGATTTTTTTTTTAAATTATATAAATATATAGTGGAACTATGTAACTGTAAGGGTGAATAAATAATGACAGAAACTAGACTAGTTTCAGTAAGTCTATAAATATAAATGTATGCGGGTTGTGTTTGAATCTAACTATGGAAAACATGACTGTGTGTGATGCATATGTGACTGTGGTATGCAGACTGAAATGAGGAAGATGACAACTCTTCATCTGGGCTGATGAGAAACGACTATGTGACTTTGTCACTGGCATCTTGTTTGGCTTTGAGTCATGCTCATTCACACTGGCTTCTCTTCACTGCTTTAAGTGCTAAAACCCACAGATGAGGGTGATGTCAGCGCCTAAACCAAGCATGAAGAGGCTGTTTGAGGACAAGAATATTTCCTGACATCATGAAGTTCTGTTCTCCTCTGCATCCAGATATAGCACTGCATGACCTTCTGTATCTCTCTCTCCTCCCAGGTTGAACTGTTGCTACAGCAAACCTGAAGTCTTGTGGTTTCCTCCAAGTATGCACAACTTGAAATGTCACTTCCTGTTTTCAGAAACACCAACCTCTGAAATGTACAAGGACTCAGTGTGTCTCACGAGGGCTGGGCAGAAAGCCGTGGAAATTTTGCCACCCTGAGTGGCCTCAGATGTTTCCATCCAGTACCAATAAACACTATAAGTCTGTCTGACGCTTAATTTAATTTATATTTTGCAGAACCGCACAATCTATAAAAAATATCCTATTTATTTTTATATAATTATATAAAAAAAATGTTATATAATTGTTTTATATAAATTTATATAATTATTTTTATATAATTGTATATAATTAAAAAAATTAATTAAATGTATTAAACATATAATATAACATATGGTTTTATATTAGTTGTAAATATTATTAAAGTACTATAATTTCATTAATTTTGAAAAAGGTTTTTGTAATATTTTGAACAACTTTTTTATTAATAATATATTATCAGCATAACAATTTGAGTGAAAAGTTAATAATAATAAATAAGTTACATAATGGAAAATATAGTAGTTTAATAATATATAATAATAATAATAATAGAGAAAAATATAATAATAATAGAGAAAATCACTATAATCTACAATATTCCATGTTTTTCTTGTCTGTCGTCCCTTTATTTGTTTTAAGGGCTACAGCGGGAAACCACTAAATATTTGTTTTAATTAAAATAATAATAATAATAAAAAAAAATATATATAATGACATTATATAAGCTATACTATTAATTAAAATGATTTGAGATTTACTAATTCGAATTATTATTTAAATATGTTACACAATATAAGTAAAAGTTCTTTTATATTTACTAGTTATAATTATTTTAATTCATATTTACATATTATAATTTTATTCATTTTGTGTCATTATGTTAACTCTAAAAATTATTTTATTTCTAAACACTAAAACTGCTTTTTTTTTTTTTTTTTTAAATGTTCCTGTTTTAGGTTTTCAATCACATAATTTCAATGTAGTCTCAGATACTTCTTTGGCTCCACTGCACATAAATAAGCCAAGAGACAGAAGTAAATCAGTATTTTTGGAGATCTGGAGGCTGCCCTCTGTAACACTGCCAAAATTAGACATATTGTCTGTAAGGGGCAACTTTTTGAGCAATGTTGCCAGGCAACTTTAGTTAAAGTTGCCGTCAGTGGGCAACCAGGTGAGACACAGGACCCACGACCGATCTAAAGTATCCAGATAGAAATTTGTTACATATTCTCAGTGGAAAATTGTCCAAGCAACACTGCTCAAAAAAAGTTGCCCGGCAAAATTGCTCAGAAAGTTGCCCCGTGTATCATCAACCTAAGACCTAGGAGCAATATTATGAAATATTATCAATGAATTACTTACCGATAAAGAATGTATCAGGTCCACCTTCTCCTAGAAGAGACACAGTATTTGGATCAAGTCTGAGCCAGAGGCCCACAGCTAGAACCAGCGAGCCCATCAACTGCAAAAACAACAGAGAAAGATCTTTAGAGGACGACATTTCAGATCCAAAGAACACAAAAGAGGACATTTTTGAAGAATCGTCATGTCAATATGAGCTCAATGACGTCAGCTCAAGTTCAATTCCTCAAGATGAATTCATTTGACAAAAATGAATAAGAAAACACGGTCAGAGCTTTATCTAAGGCCTGAAAACCTCTGTACTCTTTGTCTTCATTTTTCCTGCAGTTATGGAGAGGTGGCACAGATATTTTCCACTCTGGCAGGATCCTTTCGCTCTTAAATCTGAGAAATGGCAGCTGAAGGCCAAACCATGAAAGGAAAAGCAGACCGTAGAATTCAGCCACCGTCACCATTAAACGAACTCTAATTACTGCTGACAAGGAAAGCAGACGCTCATCTTTTAAAGCTCATTCAAAAGCCCATTCGTTTCAGTATAGTTTGATTCGATTTAAAACTCCTTTCCCAGTTTTACACTCTTGGACTCCTGCCACCACTGGGTGCAATTTCTAGGGCCCTATGATAGTAATGATTTACAACAACAACAACTACTACTACTAATAAAATCATTATTAAAACATTATTTTTAAAGGAATACCAGATAAAAACAAAAAAACAATTTATTTAGCAGAAAAATGTTAATAACACATTACTTCTGGAGGGGGGGGGGGTGAATAAATAAAATAATAATAAATGCATTAGAGATGGAATCACAAAAATAAATGGAAAACATAATTTGGTAAAAATAAAAATAAATTTGAGAAAAAATAAAATATTTCATAGGGCCTTAAAATTATTTTTTTTATTAACATTTAATAAATTGCTGTCTGATATGGTAAGATTCGTGATTTTAATTAATTACATTTTAATACAATTTAATCTAACTATTAAAAGAGAGTCTATAAAATTTTAAACTGAATCCAGAAAAGAAAGAAAAAGAAAAAAGGAATCCAGAAAATATAAATAAATAAATAATTTATATAATAAATAATAAATATTATATAAATAAATAAAAAAAGAAAAAAGAGAGAAACGGAATTTGGGAAAAAAAGTAAAACAGATTTTATGTGGCCCTAAATGTCTCCAATTTTAAACAGGTAAAACGTTAAAATGGGGTTGTGTGTAAAATCAGCACCTCTGGGATATCTCAGGTCTGAAGGGCAAAGATCATCTAAGGCCATGAAAAATCATATTACATGTGTTTAAAAAGAAATCCATGAGGATGATGCAAGACGAGCGGCACTTTCCTCAGCCTCTCCTGTCTGCTGCTACAGCTGTCATATATAACACAACCCCCCGCGGGACAGCAAACCCCTCAAACACTCGGCAGTGTAACATCATCCCTCCCTCCCTCCCTCCCTCTCCAGAGATCTCCTCCGGCATCAGGGGTTATCTCTGGGACAAAAGACCAACTGTTTGTCTGTTACACACTGCACTACACAGGACAATGAGCGAGTGTGTCTGCGCGTGCGATTGAAAAAATATATATAAAGAAATATAAACCCTCTCCAAATTGGAGAAATACATATAGCCTATGTTAGGGCTGGAGATTTAACGCATTAATTAGACAAATTAATTACGGTGAAAAATAACGCGTTAAAATTATTACCGCATTTAACGCACTTGCCCCGCCCCAGACCTGTCATAGAGTTACCTACAGTTGATTGATGTGTGATGGAGCCTAGAGAACGTAGTCAGAATGTCCCTAAAATTCAATATATGGGGTGAGTTTTTGTCTCATATTTACATCACACAGTCAAGCAATGTGCAATATCACAGGAGTGCAAATACTGATCTTATACAACAGTTCAGTAAGTAAGAAGTTAATTTTGTGTTATTTTAGACACAATGTTGTCTGTTTTGCTCAATTTTGCCAACAAAAATATAAAGACAAAGCAGAACTGTTCGTCTCCGAGCAACACACGGCAGCATTTCATTTCTTAATCCACGTTTTGAACGAATTGGGTGACCCATTTGGCGCGTTGAACCATTGGCCATAGGCGCGTTGGATTTGAAGCAGCGCTGCACAGACCGATCGGTGTATGACACTTAAGTACCGCGAGAGCGATTCAAAAGCATGCAGAGCCGTCTGCTCTCTATAGCTCTCGCGGTACTTTGACGTCACACACCGATCGGTCTGATGGTAATGATCCGCTTCAAGTCAAACAAACCTATTCAATGGACCAATAGGCTTGTTTGAGATGAGCAAAATCTGTGCGGAACCGATCACCGGTGATCACCGCAAGATGCATGCCGGTTAGAAAAGTGTCCGAGTTACCTCCGCCTTGCTCTGATGTCATGCTAAAGTGTGCCAAAAAACTCTCGCGACTACGAGACAGCTGTGCCGGATTGAGCAGTCGCGCTCAGTTGCTCTCCACCGACTGCGCTGATCAAAAGCATGATGGGAAAGGACTGCATGGCCACACAGCTTAATGCTCATTGGTTCAGACAACCGTGATGCTGCCTTCTCTTCTAAAATGTATTATTTTTTATCTGATTTCATGCGATTATGTATTTAAATTATGCATGAATATTTCCAAACACTATGTCAGTGCGATCTCTGTGTGAGATATGTGATTGTTGTCATATTTCTATAAAAAATTAAAATACATGTTTGTATTAAAGTAGAAATGGATGATAAATACGCATTTCGTATGGAATTAAATAGCAAGCACTTTGAGTGTCTTGTTCATCATATTTATTTATATATATATATATATTTCAGTTCTGTTTTATATATATATATATATATATATATATATATATATATATATATATATATATATATATAAAACAGAACTGAAATTATATGTTTATAAGCCCACAGCATATGAGTGAGAATAACACAATATCTGCCTTTGATCTCGTTTGATCTCTATCTGTTCCACTTCGAGAGCTCTCGCGCAATAAATATATATATTTTTGAGTAGTGAATCAGCATATTAGAATGATTTCTGAAGGATCATGTGACACTGAAGACTGGAGTAATGATGCTGAAAATTCAGCTTTGATCACAGGAATAAATTACATTTTACAATATATTCACACAGAAGGCAGCCGTTTTAAATTGTAATAATATTCCACAATATTACTGTTTTTAAACAAGTAAATGCAGGATAAAAATGTCAGTTTATTTAAAAAAATATAAATGAATCCCTAGTGAAAAATAAATATACTAAAACGTATTTGAAATACATTTATTTCATGCTAAGTACACTACAAATACATTTACATATTAATATACTTAACTTACTTGGTATACTAAACTGGTATACTTAAAGTCTGCTAAATTGGAACAATTTTGTACTTAATGCACTTTAATTGTGTGGAAATAGTGCTGAAGTCCAACTAAAGATATACTGAAGCATATTTGATTGTGTTAAAGTGAAACGAGTGCAAGAATGCTAATAGATTTGAACTATACTTAGTATAGTATTAAATAAATGTATTTTAAATATATTTTTTTTTTTACTGAGAAGTAATTATGAATAATTATAAATAAATTCTCAAATATTTTGTTTTAAATTTAAATACCATAACAATGCATGGAAAATAGTAAGAATAACAAATAAAAGGATAAGAAAGACAATTAAAAACTGGAAAAACATTTTAAATGAGCAAATGCCCGAATGCTAATATGAGTCAGCTTCAGGCCTGTTTCCACTCTTATAAATTGCCTGTTGGGTCGCTCTTGGCTTTCTATTGTTATTGTACATAGCCTACAGTATATGGAAAACATATTGGCTTTTTCAAGTTTATTGGGAGTTTTATGGTGTCCTTTTCTGAGCACATTTTTATGTAATTTCCATAATTTCAGCAACAAATAAGAGTTTTCATTTGTAGCAAAACGGCCATGATTAAACCAGCAGACTTTGCTTTGATGTTTCATGTTCCAAGTGACCATCTGAACACAATATAAACTCGAGATCATGAGATCATATGTCTACATTCCCTAATGAAGAACTTACAGCAAACACCAAAACAACAATTCTAATGCTGGAAAAGAAGGAGTGTGTTTCAAACAGAGTCGTTATGGAACAAGAAAAACAGAAAGACAGGAAAAAAGAATGAAAGAATTGGTCAACCCAAACCCAGGAAAAGCTGATTAGATCTCCTGGTGGAAAACAGAATCCAGTCCGCTCAGGGAAGTTTCCATTTTAACAGCGCTCATGTAGTGCACTAAACCACACACTATACTGGTCAGAGCGTTAGCTGCCACTGATGGTTCACTGAAGAACCGTTCCATTCCACAAAAGATTCATTATAGTGAAAAAACGTTCTTTAGATTCTTAAACTTTTCTTCACACTAAGGTTAAAAAAAAATGCAAGTAGAAATATCGACCCTAGTGAAAAAAAAAAAAGAACTCTGTATACTAAAATATATTTGAAATACATTTATTTTGTGCCTATATACTGCAAATACATTTGCATATTTATGTGCTTAATAAAAATACCCAGCTGACTAAACTGGTAACAGCTAAATCAGAACAACTAATTTTGTGCTCAATGCACTTTAAATGTGTGGAAATAGTGCTGACGTCCAACTAAAGATATACTGAACTTAATATATTTGATTGTGCTAAAGTGGAACTATTGCAAGTACTTCATGTACACTTTAAATATCTTGCTTTTGAAGACCGATATTATTCAAAGATCATACAATCCTCATCAACAGTTCAAAACACATCAAAACACACGTTAGGCTTAATATTAAGAAATGTGCATTGTGCTTAGTATTCCAAATACATTTTAATTATGATTTTAAATCAGTAAGTCTCCAGTGATATGTGAATAAATATGTTAATAGATTTTAAGTATACTTAACATGAAATAAATGTATTTTAAATAAATTATGGCATTTCTATTTTTTTTTTTTTACTAGGATAGGATAATAATTGATAATTTTCAAATTCTGTGAATTATCTGTGAATACATACAGTGCCCTTGTTGTTATGACATACGCTATAATGATTACAGTATTGAGAGCATGTGGGAGGAAAGGGAGTGTTCTATTATCTGATGATCAGGGGTGTGGCGGAACACACTCTCCACACACACACACACACACACACACACACACACACACACACACACACACACACACACACACACACACACACACACACACACACACACACACACACACACACACACACACACACACACACACACACACACACACACACACACTTCACACACACACACTCACACTTCACACTTCACACTTCACACTTCACACTTCACACCCGACCACCTGCTGTTCCCTCTTTGTGTATTTGTAGTCTTACATTAATTTGTGATTCAGCAAAACCTCCCAATGTCCAGTTTGCCACTCATTTTTCTCCTAAATCCACACATTTTATAGTATTTCTATACCGTTAGCATAATTGAACAGAATCATACCATGATTGAAATAACACACCATAAGAATATTAGGAAATTAAGCTACAACTGAAGGTCAGTTCATATTTGTGTAAAAACTTAAAAAAAAAAAAAGTCATTATTCTCGGTTACCTTGTGTAAAGAAGTACACTTTAGCATACTTTTAAGAATAATACTTATTACAGAAATAATATACTATAAAAGATACTTAAGTGCAAACTGAAAGTAATGTGTTTGGGCACTTAATCGTATGCTAACTGCAATTAAATGAAAATTTAATATAGTTTATATTAAATGCAATTACTTAAAGAGAGTGATTTTTGATACACTTAAGTAAGACTCTTAAATGTAATTTTAAATAAAGCATTTATGGTAAACTAAAATATTAAAAATTGCATTAAAATATATTCAATTACACCTTTGTAATAATGAAGTTGCAATTTAGTACATCTAAAATATTTGTTGTATATGTTAATATGTAATATACTACAAATATATTACATGTGCTTTAGTATGTTAGTCAACACAAGAAAATATGACAAGACTATTAAAACATGATGATTTAAGATATATTTGAACACTTACAATTTGACATTATTACAAAGTGCACTTTAGGGGCCAGTTTTACTAACAGCTTGCACCAGCCCAAACCGTCTTGGCGTTAAAATAGTACTGTCAAGTTTTACTAAAGAAGCGCAGTGAAGAATTAGCGCTGAAAAAGTGTGGACACAGTTGTTTTTGTGCCTGACTTTATTGAATATGCATTTATAGGAGTTTCCCTTTCAGGAAATGTCACGAAATGTGACACTGAACGAAACGAACTGTGATTGGTTGATTGAAAATGTCGGTCAAACGACCTCATAGGCGGGCCTTGGCCAATGAAAGCTACCATAGATTCCAGACCTTCAGCCATCAGTCTATGCCAGACTAGTTGTAATGAAAACTTCAAATAACAAAAAAGAAAATAATAAATCAAATCTAGTATATCGAGTGCCTGCAAATACCCATCTGCACACAGAACGCCCATGACAGCAACACACACACAAACACAGATATCCCTACAGACATGAAGTCATTCAAACGCCTAATGGTGTTTACCACAAAGCCACTCCTGTCCTGTTAGCATCAATTACAGGAGCATCATCATAACTCATGCGCCTCTTTCTCTGCTAATGTGCCGCTCTTCTTTGTATCCAGTCTGTATGGTCAATAAACCAGATTGTGATTAAGATATATATATATATAAACCACAGTCCAGCCCAGTTTAATTTACAAAGCACATACTAAAACTGCAGAAGTGGCCCATAGTGTTGTACAACTGTAGCAGCACTTTTCATTTTTTTGATGTTAAAATACTTTTTTCCACCCAGCTTTGATATACCGTGTGTGTTTAGGTCCAGTAAAAAAGTGGTTTTGTTTAAACATCTAGACACACCAACTCTGGCAGCATTTCAACATTATTTTGCAAATTAGTTATAATGGAGCTAACTGGTTACCCAAAATAGCATGGAAGCAGTAGACCAAAAAAAACAATTCATTCTGTTTCCTTTTTACCTGAGGTTCAGTAACATTATTCCTGTCACAGTAAGGGGGTCATATAGTTTGCATGTCACTTCATTTGTCTTTCAAGACAGTTTGCAATTCTGACCTCACTCTTTTATACCTTCGTGTCTGCTGTGCCCCTGACAGTCTGACAGCATTATTAATAATTAACGAGGCTCTCTGATTTAACACAGATCATGGGAGTATGATTCACTCTCAGCAGAATAGATTATCCAAGATAAGACATATCTACTTGGATTTACGGGTAAAGCATACACAGAATGAATGAATCTTCTTCCATTTTAAAATATGGAAGGTTCAAAACAAGTTGTACCATTTATAATTAACAACACTGTATTTTAGCATTCACGACTGAGGGACTTCTGTTGAAACTGACAGCATGTCACAGATGTTGTCCATATTAAATCATTCCTTTAATAATGATGATGATAATCACAAACAGCCCCTGCATACACTGTAAAAAAGAAAAAAAAAAGAAAAAAAGTTGAGCGAACTTTAAAAAATTTTTTTTTACCAGCTACAGCAGATTTTTGAGTTTGCTCAACTTATTTTTGTGGGAGATTCTCGAATTTTTGTTGTAGAAAAATTAAAACAACAAGTTGAGAAAACTCAAAAATCTGCTGAAGCTGGTTGCTTTAAAATTTTAAGTTTGCTCAACTTTTTTTTTTTTTTTTTTTTTTTTTTTACAGTGTATTAAACGCCATCCGTCAGGCAACATGAATAATAATATCTGCGAGATTAATGTGGCTCTAAAGAGGTCAGAGATCATTATCCTGTACAATTTCCTCTCTCTGTCCTAACTTAGTCCTAACTGTGCCCATTTTCCATGGCTGAGCTGCCAGGTTATGAGGGAGAGGTTTATGCTGGGGGAAAAAAATACAAAAAACTGTTCCTGTGACTGTTCTGAGACTATTTAGGTTTTTGTGTCAAACTGAAAGCAGAGCTCCCATGCAGAGATGTCTCTGGTTAAACACTCACATTTTTTTTTTAAATATTATTTATCAAATTTTGAGGAGAAGCAGAGATTGTTAATCCAAAATTGATGATCAAAGATCTTCTAAAAACAAAATTTAAAGGGAATTCAAGTCAGCCATGAACATTTTCAGCTCTTCTGTTTGATAAAATAAAGGTGCTGATCAAATAACTGTTGTATCACTAAAACTAAGATGTTTTCGCCCAAGAAGTTGTGTGTTTTGTGTCATTTTACTAACGACACACTGGCCTTCACACTGGTTAACTAGGTCAGGATCATACCAACTGTCTCTCTTTAGCTCTCTCTCACAATCTCTAACCCTTTTCTATCCTATTTCCCCGTTGGCCTGTTAATCAGGCTTGACACTCTCATACTTCTATTCTTCTATTCTATTTAACCACATTTTCCTGTATTACATTAAAAGACAAAGTCCTGGTCTGTCCACTGGTGTTTCTATTCAGTACTGTATTCTATTCTATTTAAAACATCTCCAACACTGATGCACATTGCAGGTGTGGAAGTGGAAAAAGTTACACTGAGTAACACAGGAGTTTCCTTTGACTAAGGTATGCACGTTTGGGATAAGTGTTTGGATAAGCTCAGATAATAATTGTTTGGAATGAAATAATTGAAAAAAAAAAATGGTGTAGGATTTACTTCAAAGCAATTTTTAATCAGAAATTGCTAAATTACACAAATAATTAGGCAAGTAACACATTGAATTAAATGTCTAAACAATGAATTAGACTGAATTCCAATACTCCAATAATCTAAAGTTTTATTCACTTTGAAAAATAATTTTTTACAGTGTGTATACTGCTTACTGTTTTTATGTGAAAAGTATACAGTATGCATTGTGCGAACTGCACTATTATTGCATGCTTATACAGTCATGGCCAAAAATATCGGCACCCTTGCAATTCTGTCAGAAAATGCAACCCTTCTCTCAGAAAACTGTTGCAGTTGCAAATGTTTTGGTACTCAAGTTTTTTTTTGTTGTTTGTTTGCATTGGAACAACACAAAAAAACAGAGAAGAAAAGTCAAATCTGATACAATTCCACACAGAAAAAAAAAAAAATGCACTGGACAAAATTATTGGCACCCTTAACTTAATATTTGGTAGCACCCCCTTTGGAAAAAATAACTGAAATCAGTCGCTTCCTGTAACCATGAATGAGTTTCTCTCTACTGGAATTTTGGACCACTCTTCTTTTGCAAACTGCTCCAGATCATTCAGATTTGAAGGATGTCTTCTCCAACTGCTGTTCTGAGATCTCTCCACAGGTGTTCTATGGGATTCAGATCTGGACTGATTGCTGGCCATTTCAGAACTCTCCAGCGCTTTGTTTGTAACCATTTCTGAGTGCTTTCTGATATGTGTTTCAGGTCATTGTCCTGCTGGAAGACCCATGACCTCTGGTGCAGATGCAGCTTTCTGACGCTGGCCACTACGTAGCGCACCAAAATTCTTTGGTAATCATCAGACTTCATGATACCGTTCACACAGTCAAGGCATCCAGTTCCAGAAGCACCAAAGCAACCCCAAAACATCTTTGAACCTCCACCATGTTTGACTGCAGGGACTGTGTTCTTTTCTTTGAAGGCCTCGTTTCTTTTTCTGTAAACAGTGCCATGATGTCCTTTACCAAAATGCTCTACTTTTGTCTCACAGACAACTCTTTACACTTCTTTCTTTTGTCCATGCTCAGTGTGACAAACAACACAAAGGTTGAGTCAACTGTTCTCCATTTTAACTGGTTGCAAGTGTGATTACTATATTGCCCACACCTGTTTCTTGCCACAGGTGTGTCTAATGCTGCCTTCACGTGCTAGCAGAATTATCGTAAATATGAGTTTCCTAATCGGAAATTGGACATGAACGGCCTCTCAAGTCGTATTTACTACTGGGAAATTCTGAAATAATTTTGATACCAGAGTTTCCGAGTTGGGCCGGTCATTAACTTTAAACGTGGTGGAGGGAACAACCATTGCTGCTGTCTGTTGTTCTCACAACAACTACATCCCTTTGTCTTGTTGCTAAAGTAGTGTATTTATAGGCTAGATATGAACGATCATGCGAAGCATATTGTATGTTTTATAAGCAGTGAAATAAGCATGTATTTGACCTAAATTCTAGAATTGTCAGCGAACTGCAATGTTTATATGGTTGTCAACCAACGGGATGCTACATTTTATTCTTTCCGACATTAAAGCACTTGAATACGACAAGCTCATAATCACGACTTCATAAGTGGGAAATAGGAAATTTCCGATAGCATGTGAAGGCAGCATAAATCCAAATTACAGGAGTATCACATGCTTGAAAAGCAATTATTTCTTACAAATTTGACAAGGTGCCAATAATTTTGTCCAGTGCATTTTTGAGTTCTGTGTGAAATTTTATCAAGTTTGACTTTTCTTCTCTGTTTTTTTGTGTTGTTGCAGTACAAACAAAAACAATAAGCATGTGTAAACCAAAACATTTGCAATTGGAACAATTTTCTGAGAGAATTGCAAGGGTGCTGCTATTTTTGGCCACAACTGTATGTTGCATGATTAGTAAAGTGAGTGAATGCAATTTTTTTGTCTAAATGTCTTTATTGTTTTTTTTTAGAATTTATTGAATTTTTGGTAAGCCTAAAATTAAATATGCTCTACTCGCTGTACACTTCAGATTTTGGCAAATGTAGAAGATAATCTATGCATTAAAGTATATTTTTGACATACATTTTTATATGTCCTCATTTAGACAGCTAAGCATACAAGTGTGTGTGACAAACTGAAGATACAGCTAAAGGAAAATGTCACTTGTTTGGAACTTTGGCAAATCCTGACGCTAAAATGGCTGAAAATGTGGAAAAAAAGGCATGGTAATGTAATATAAAATACTAATAAATCTTTACGAGAGATTTGTTATTGTGGAAACAGAAAATGTTCCTTATGTTTAGACTTATTTAATAGGAATTTAGGCGTTTCTGTGCAATCCTTATATGCAGAAACCACATTCACATTAATTATTGTTAAGAGCTCCAAAAAATTACTCCAAACTTAATGACAAGTCAGGATAGTACACCCAAAGACAGACCTCTCAAAAGCTTTTATACCAATGAATTTTCATGACTTTGCTGGTTTGTTTGTGAATACTGGATAAGGTTTTATATGTATTATCATTTATTTATATATTTAACAGAAAGCTGAGTTTACACAAATTTATGGTTATAATATAAATACTCTGATGACTTTTTAATATTTGGTTACTTTCAATGATTTTTCCTGCCTGGAAATTACCATTTTAAAGTTCCTTGGTATGTCCAGATTTATCATGACTTCAGGAACCATAATAGGAAAGGCTTGAAGAAAAATACCACCAAAACATTCAAATGCTCCCATAACTGATTCCTCTTTTTTATGATTAAATTTAGAAGTTAATTCACTCTAGAAAACTCCATGAACTGTGATGTTCCTCGGAGAAAGATCAGGACAGACTGCTTGCTGTTCCATAAGTTTATGGTAAATCAGATAAAAGTGTCAGCTCAATGAAAAATAACCAGCCCTTCGTTAAATTGTGGTTCCTGCACCAGTTAGTGCCCATATAGGGAGTTTCATTCATGAATGAATTTGTGTTTTAACAAATCTTTTAATGAACAAATCATTCTTATGAATTTACCCAGCTAGTATCTCCTGGTTCTCCCTGTCCTGACTGTTTGTTTTTACAAAATATAATTTCAAGTTAAACCTATAAAGGAGATTTTTTTTATTTTTTATTTGTTGTTCTTAATGAACGAATCCACCATTTACTGAACGAGTCGGTTCATCTGAGCGAAATATTTGAAATTGCGTACAAAATGAGAATATTGAACTTGTCAATGAACTTTTAAAAGTAAATTTCATGCATAATTCATTAATCACAGATGAACTGAATGAATCAGGCATAAAAAATGGACAATAAGAATCGTTTCGACCAATGAGTGAATCATTCAATGCTTCATTCATAATAAACAAAGCTCACAGCTCCACCTACTGGCGTAACGACATAACCTGCAGACAGGCTTACTGAACTAATCAATGAATGAATTTGAACAACATATCTCAATGAACGGATTCAAAAGATTCAGTCAGTGGGTTAAATCAAAAACACACAGTGCTACAGAGCGCCGGTGTCCGGCTGCTGCCCTCCAAACAAACACACGCTGAAGGAAAAAGGGGCGGATTTTCCCCAGTGGAAAATCTGATTTGAGTCGTACAGCAGTGAGATCTTAGCCTGCCCCCGAAGCTTTAAATTCCTATATAAAGTGCGTAAACACACCAACACACAAAACGAATAAATGACTCGCAAAAAATGACTCCACATTGCACAATACACTAAAATACCACAAGATAGCATGCAAATACAACACTAAAGCATTACTTACCCAGAATATAAAGTTGAACACGAAGAGGAGATATTTCACACATTTCATCCCGCCTTCAACTTTCCCCATGGTGAAAGTATAATTTGATAGACTCTTCTTTCAAAATCAGTCCGGCTTATGGTGTAAAACGCGGAGATGCTGTTGCACTGCACGAGCTCTGTCAACATCTGCCCTAGTAGCAGCAGCGGCTGATCGCTTTAGTCCCGCCCCACTGAATAATGTGTGAGGGGTAACTCGAGGGGGGTTCGGGATGGGCAATGGTCCATCTGCGCTCCGCACAGTGGCTTCTTTCATGGGACCGTGCGATCCCAGCCAAAACAGAGAAAACTTTTAAAGGCTTTTTTGTTTAATGGAGAACTACTGAGCACAAGCAAATAAACATTTAGAAACATTTCACAATAAACATTTTTATTCTTAAAATAATTTCTAAATTAAAGTAAATATGAAAAATCATATCATGAAATATTTTTTTTCTTCAAAAAATATTTATTTGTCATATGATTACTTTATTATTATTGTTTTATTATTTTTTTTAAAGTTAAAAATGATTACATTTCTAAATGGTGGCTACATGTTGCTACAGTGCCAAATCAGAAAGCTCTAGCTTTCTCAGAATCAGAACGAGCTTTATTGCCAAGTATGCTTGCACATACAAGGAATTTGTTTTAGTGACATAATGCTTCCAGTACACAGAGACAATAAAAATAAGATGATAATAAAAAATACACATATGTAAATATAAATAGACAAAAATTTAAAAATAAATAAATTGTATGTACAGTTGTGATATAGATGATAGAATGGAATAGAATAGAATGAGATTCAGGGATGTGCAAGGATGGAGGTGATAACAAATAAATCTAAGGTTATTGCATATTTTTATTGCATAATGTGGGGAAAATTTTAACTGTTCATAAGGGAGATTGCCTGGGGGAAGACACTGTTCTTGTGCCTGGCTGTCCTGGTATTTGGGGCTCTGTAGATGGCAAAAGATCAAAAAGGGGATAACTTGGATGTGAGGAATCCAGAGTGATTTTCTGAGCTCTTTTCCTCACTCTGGATGTATATAGTTCTTGGAGGGTGGGCAGGGGAGCACCAATAATCCTTTCAGCAGTCTGAACCGTTCTCTGTAGTCTTCTGATGTCTGATTTTATAGCTGAACCAAACCAGATAGTTACTGATGTGCACAGAACAGACTCAATGATGGCGGAGTAGAGCTGTTTCAGCAGCACCTGTGGCAGGTTGAATTCCTCAGCTCGCGAAGGAAGTACAACCTTTGTTGGGCCATTTTTACAATGGGGTCGATGTGAGTGTCCCACTTCAGGTCCTGAGAGAGGATGGATACCGGGAACTTGAATGTCTCCACTGCAGCCACAGTGCTCTCTGTGTTGGGGAGAGTGCAGGGAACTCTAAATTTCTCACTCTAAATTTCTGCTAGAAATTTAGTGTAATTTAATATAATTTTGTCCCAATTTTCTGCAGCTTTAAAAGTGTAAATTGGTGCGTTTTCCTTTTACCTTTTCCCAATAATAATAACGCATTTCAAAAAAAGTTATAAATTGATTTGCATTTTAATGAGTGAAGTAAGTATTTGACCCCCTCGCAAAACATGACTTAGTACTTGGTGGAAAAACCCTTGTTGGCAATCACAGAGGGCAGACGTTTCTTGTACTTGGCGACCAGGTTTGCACACATCTCAGGAAGGATTTTGTCTCACTCCTCTTTGCAGATCCTCTCTAAGTCATTAAAGGGTTACTCCACCCCAAAATGAAAATTTTGTCATTAATGACTTACCCCCATGTCGTTCCAAATCCATAAAAGCTTTATTCGTCTTCGGAACACAATTTAAAATATTTTAGATGAAAACCGGGAGGCTTGTGACTGTCTCATTGGCTGCCAAACAATTAACACTGTCAAGGCACAGAAAAGTATAAAAAACATAGTCAGAATAGTCCATTTGCCATCAGAGGTTCAACCGTAACGTTATGAAGCAACGAGAATACTTTTTATATGCAAAGAAAAAAAAAACCCAATATAATATTATATATTAATAAATATATATATTAAACTGTCTGGACACAAAACAAGGTTCACAACCTGTCTAAACCATCTGTCTGTCTAAACTATCTAATCACTTCTTAGTAAGATATAGTTCAATATTTGAACCATTTTGAAGTGTTTATTGTTTAACATTTGTATTGTTAGATATTCAAATAAGCTGAAGCCCGATACTTATATTTAGAAGTGTAATTCAGCATTTTTTCTCAATCAATCAATCAATCAATCAATCAATCAATCAATCAATCAATCAATCAGTCAATAAATCAATCAATCAATCAATCAATCAATCAATCAATCAATCAGTCAATAAATAAATAAATAAATAAATCCTGTTTTCACCGGCAGGCAATGAATATTGGGATAGTCTGGGCTGTGAAGGATCCATGTGTTGTATATTTTGTGGCCCAAGAAACGAGGGACTCCGTGTTTTTGAGGCTGCATTTTTGAGGAGCCTTCAAATCTTGACAGCCTTTGTCGTGCTGCTGTGATGCATTCGGTCTTGAAGGATGCAGGCTCTGGATTGGGACATAGCTTTAGTCTGCATGTTACATAATCTTGTCAGAAAGTCTGCCTCAGATAGGGCCCGATGAATTGTGCTTAATTTGATTGTACATCACTTTACAGGTTCCTCACTATAGCCTTGACTTTTGCTATTTTAAACGGAAATGAGGGAGAAATAAATCATTTTTGATACTCAGCATTACAGTATGCCACAAATGCTGTAAACTGAGTTTATAATTTACATTGAACCCCAAATATTCCTTTAATCAGCATACATATTGCATTGCATATACAGTATGCCTATTCTACAATTAATTTAATTGAGTTTTTGTATTCATTAACAGCCTTAGTAATCTGTAACAAATAAAACAGCATGCGCATCCGTATTACTGTACACAAGAAGAGTTCAGAGCTATTGTGCAACGCATTTCTTAAATTTCAGTCATATCCTGTCTTCTCTAGCAATTGTAGTGTTTTTAGGAAGTGTTACATCTCATTGGGTATACTTACAGTAATTAAGGCTGATGTCATACCCTGTGTTAAAACTGTTCGGCAAAACAGCATAATATTATCTATCTGTCACAAAATTAGATTAGATCACGATTTATCCAGCAGTTGTTCTGGAAATCTGACCTGCTTGAGATGATCAATAGTTTAAACGGTCAAGTTTCAAATTGCAACATGACTAGCACTTTTAGTCAAGCAGAAGAAAAGCCTGTTGGGGTGTGCAGTATTACCGCTGCCACCATTACAAAACCTGTCATTGCACAATGATCAGCATTGCTTTGGTCTTACTTACTTTTGACTGCACAAAAAGAAAATCAAGTTCAAGTTCAAGTTCAAGTTGAGCTTTATTGTCATTCCGCTACATGCGGGGGCATACAGTGGAACGAAATGTCGTGCCTCACAGGACCACAGTGCTACATAAATACAGGCATACAACAATGGAGTAAGACAATATAAACCTATACACAACTATCCTACTGATAGATTTTGACTATAAATATACTATCTATAAAAAGTACCTATACAAACTAAAAAATACAGACTATACAAACTATACGAATGCTTCAGATAAATACTGTACATGTGCAAGGAGAAACATTGGGTTCAAGCAGCTGGCTGGGGAACAATACAGGATGATTTGTAGTGCATGAGCATGTAAACACATATATTACTGAGTTCTTTTTGTGGGATTTGTGTACACACAGCAGTGTGTGTGAAAAGTGACTAGTGCGCATAGAGGAGGAGAGTGTGCTACTACCACTCACCTGTGTGTAGCACACTTCGAATTGCACGTTACATGTTTCAGGAGGTATGGGGTTTGTATGGGGGTTCAGAGAGGGGCGGGGTGATTTGAGTTCAGGGCTCTCACAGCCTGGGGGAAAAAGCTGTTGAGCAGTCTGGCAGAGCGGGCTCTGATGCTCCGGTACCGTCTTCCTGATGGTAGGAGCTGAAAGAGACTGTGGAAGGGATGTGTTGAGTCCTTCACGATGCTGTTGGCTTTGCTGAAGCATCGTGTGAGGAAAATGTCCAGGATGGAGGGGAGAGGGGCACCGATGATCCTTGCAGCTGTGTTCACTGTCTGCTGGAGGGTCTTGCGGTCTGCTGCAGTGCAGTTCCCGTACCAGACAGTGATGCAGCTGGTCAGCACACTCTCAATGGTGCCCCTGTAGAAAGTGGTGAGGATGGGTGGAGGGAAACTTGCTCTTTTCAGCCGACGGAGAAAGTGTAGGCGCTGTTGTGCCTTCTTGGAGAGTGACATGGTGTTGGTGGACCAGGTGAGATCCTCTGTGATGTGCACCCCCAGGAATTTAGTGCTGCTGACTCTCTTTACAGGCGAGCTGTCAATGGTCAGTGGGGGGTGATCAACAGAGTTTCTCCTGAAGTCCATCACAACCTCCTTTGTCTTACTCACATTGAGGGACAGGTTGTTAGCGCCACACCATTCAGCCAGCTGTGCCACTTCCTCTCTGTAGTGCATTTCATCGTTGTTGCTGATGAGACCTACCACTGTTGTGTCATCAGCGAACTTAATGATGTGGTTGGAGCTGGACTTGGCAGTGCAGTCGTGGGTCAGCAGTGTGAAGAGCAGCGGGCTGAGCACACAGCCTTGTGGGGCACCTGTGTTCAGTGTGGTAGTGCTCGAGGTGTTGTGGCCGACACGGACTGACTGAGGTCTTCTGGTTAGAAAGTCCAGGATACAATTGCAGAGGGAATTGTTAAGGCCCAGCAGGTTGAGTTTATTTATGAGCTGTTGTGGGATTATTGTGTTGAATGCTGAGCTGAAGTCAATGAACAGCATTCTAACATAAGAGTCTTTATTTTCTAGGTGGGTAAGAGCCAGGTGGAGAGTGGAGGAAATTGCATCGTCCGTAGAGCGGTTCGGACGGTATGCAAACTGGAGCGGGTCGAGTGTTGGGAGGCTGGTTTTGATGTTGCGCAATGATTTGGAACGGAAAATAAATGCATAAGGCAGTGTATTTACACGCAAAGTCCTTGAACCGATAACTTATTAAACCTTGAGTGAATCTCACTGGTAAGCTAAAGGGTGTCAGGAACAGGCCCACTGTTATCCCTGAAATTGTTTTAACCCAAATTAATTAAGTACACTAAACATAATTTCAATTTTTTTTTATGTTGTACTGAATTTTTTGGGTTAGGTGTACGAGTTACAGGAGTTTCCTCACTCTATTGAATGTTTTACATTGAATCAACTCAACTAAGCTTATCGGAGTCTGTCACCAATGGCAACAAAATGAGGAACACGACACAAAGCAGCTGATTGGTCTGAGGTGCTGTTGGTGAACTGACTCCTCGAGGGCGAGCATTTCTGTCAGTGTTTGCTGGTGAGTTGAAAATCTCTTTACCTTTTGCTCTGAAACGATTATTAATAAATGAAAGGTATAACAGTTAGCTAATAAAAAAAAAAAAAAAAAAAAAAAAAATATATATATATATATGTATATATATATATATCTAATTCAAGACTGCATGAATGTTGATTGCAAACCTTTCACTACGGTCTTTTACAGATCTGCTTTATTTTTTTTTTTTTACACTTCTTTTGCAAGTAATGTTTTACACAAACAAGCTTATATTGAAAATCTTTGTGCATGTGCTGGCTATTAACCCAAGAAATGCAATCTCTTGTCCTCATTGTCACACTTGAAGGGAAGCACGGGAACCAGGAACGAGGAACGAGTAATTCACAAAAGGAGAGTTTTTAATTCAAACGGGAACACAGATCACAGGCAGGGTAGACACTCAGAGACCGACAAACATGAACTGAATGGACTGGGGCTTATAATGACAGGATAACAAGGGAACACACCTGGAATCAAATTAACAATCAGACATGGGAAAAACTGGGTCACAGAGAACACATGGGGAGCAAAACCACAACAAAACAGTCCAGGGACGTGACACTACTCCTCCCTCCCGGAAGGTGTGTCCTCGCACCGTGGAACAACGTCAGGGGGGGGAACAATGGCGGAGGCTCAGGAGGAGGACGGACAACTGGGAGGGGGCCGGCGGACAGAGACCAGGTAGGCGACAAAGGAAGGAGGAGCCAGGGGAGGAGACAGGAGGGACTCGGAGCAGGAGGAGCCTGGTAGGACCCAGGCCACAGCCATTATAAATGGCCCATGGTGGAGCCGATGGAGGGAGGAGCCATGGCCGCCGACTCCAGGGGGCCGACCAATGGCGGCGGAGCAGAGCAGAGTGCTCTGGCGACCGAGGTGAAGGCGGAGCCAGAGCGACTGAGGACCAAGGTGGAGCTGGTGGAGCCGTTGGGACGGAGTGACGAGGTGCAGCCGGAGGAGCGGAGAACTTCATGAAGTTCTTCAAAGCATGCTTTGTAAGTATTGTTGATTTTTCTTTCTTTTATAAATGATGTAAACTAAAGGGGTCATAACATAGTTTTTAGCTAAATTTTTTTTTTTATTAATTTCCTTCATGTCCAGGCTTCTGATGATGAGGAGTCACACCAAAATGTTCCAGTTGGAATCTGCGAAAGCGAAGATGTTGCACAGCATCCCCTGTCTTTATCCTCCATCTAACCCCTGTAAAGAATCGTTTCAGAGGGTAATCTTGGGAAGGACGTTTAGAGAACCTCCATTAGGCCTTTTGTTCTTGTTTTTGGATTGACTTATGCCTTGCATTTTGATTAATGCGCAATGAGCTCAATGATTAATGAGCAATACATTAAACGCATACATTTTCTCTTTGTTTTATTAGACAAAATCTCAACATACCTAAAGTTACCTGAAATTAGTTAAATGGATTTTGTAAAATGAATTAAAATAAACTGAATTCTAAAACAAAATCCTTGTTGTTTGTAGTTTTGTCCTTGTTTATTTTGCAGCTGTAACTTAAAGTATAATAAATCAGAGAAATTAGTTAAAATTAAACCAATTAAATAGTTATATTAAAAATGCAATTTGGTCTACTAAAAGTTAACTTTAGTGCAATTTAATGTTTTGAGTTACCTTAACTGGTACATTTTAGTTATTGTAACAGATGTTTAGTTCATTGAACTAACACTTTCCAATGTAAAGAACTTGAAATGTCTTGTTTGTTCAACAAGACAAAATCAACTTTTTTAGGGCAACGAGTTTCCATACATTTTTTAAGTTCAATCAACTTGTACGGGCTTACAGTGCTCAATTATTTGTCATATAATCATGTAGTAGGCTACAGAATGAAATTAATATCTGGATTTTTTTTTTCTTTTTTCTTCATATTACCCATCTGGATTTTTCTGCCTTGACAGAGAAGGTGGGTGAAATTGTGTTTACTGTTTCCAGTTACAGATTAATGGCGGATACTTCAGAGTTCATTAGATTATATCTCTCATTAGATTACTGTGTGTATGTGACCCTTCCGAGACACATGTCCATGCTATTTTTGATCAAAGCAGCCAGGGGCCTGCATAGTGTCTCGGTTAATTTACCTTCATTACCAAACGAGCCGGGCAGTCCCTAATCCAATCACAGAGCAACTGTAATTTGTCTTTCAAAGCTCATATGTCTCAGTTTAAAACATTTAAAACAGCATAGATTTTTTAATATAGACCTAGTCAGGTAGACTGCATATACAAGATCACATTTTCAGAATTTTCAAAACATGTTGTTAAATAACAGTATAAACATGTTCTCAAAGTTGGAATTTTTACAACAGTTACTGTAGGTTTTGTGAATGAATTTGATTTGTCGAGCATCATTGCAAGACAGACTTCTTACAAGAAGACTGTCTCAGGTATGAAAGAAAAAAAAAGTGCCATTAACACACACTAAATCCACACTTAAAGCCAGTATTTGAAGCAGCCAATAAAAGTTCTACCCACACTTGTGGTCTTCTCACACACTTAAACACTTGGGCCAAATACTGGAAATAAGTCATAAAATTAGACAGAACAAAGTGGTTAAGAACGAAGATCTCATACTGACCTAAACTCTTGTATATTTGAATTTGCCCGTAAGACCCGTAAGACCTTCATTCATCTTCAGAACACAAATTAAGATTTTTTAATGAAATATAAAAAGAATGACTTTATTCAACAACACTTCTCCGCTGTATCACCCTGGCACTGTTTTGGAGAACATCATGATGCATGCGCAGCATTGTGATACTCTCCAAAATGGCACCAGGGTGATGCAGAGGAGAAGTATTGTTGAATAAAGTCGTTATTTTGTTTTCTTTGTGCACAAAAGTATTCTCGTAGCTTCATGAAATTAAGGTTGAACCATTTATGTCACATGGACTATTTTAGTGATGTTCTTACTACCTTTCTGGGCCTTGAACGTGTCAGTTGAGTTGCTGTAAGTTGCAGTTGTGTTGTTGGAAGGTCAGAAAGCTCTCGGATTTCATCCAAAATATCTTAATTTGTGTTCTGAAAATGAGCAAAGTTCTTAAAGGTTTGGAATGACATGAGGGTGAGTAATTAATGACTGACTTTTCATTTTTGGGTGAAGTAACCCTTTATTGTTGCAAGACTCTAAATAATAAAGCCTCTCTATCATCATCAATGGTTCCATGAAGAACCTTCAACATCCAAGAACCCTTTTCAATGTACAAAAGTTTCTTTATAATGGAAAACATGTTCTTTAGATCATTAAAAATGTATTTACAGTACGAAAATGATGGTTCCCTTTCAGTCGGTCACTCCGAGTCACGTCAGTTACCCACAAATTGGGATCTCACCAGAGAGACTTCGAGTGTAACTAAACGAGTCAATGGACATTGGCATGCGGTATTTCGCAGCTGGCTGCCACACCCCGCAGCACGGGTATAAGAGGCAGCAGGCGCACCGCATACTGGACAGAGTGCACCAAGCATTTCCTTCGGTGCCCCCTCTGATGACCAGATGTCGATCGCTGCATTGGAGGGCGAGCCCTCTCTCTCCGGGATGACAACCAAGCTGCTTTGTCCCCTTCGGGTGTGGTAGCATTTTCCGAGCCAGACCCAGAGATGGTGCCCATGCTTTCCTGGGCTGCCGAGAATGTGGGGCTCGTGTAGAATCCTCCACTGCATCCCGATCCTTGAAGACTGGATGAATGGTTTCTCGGTGGGGGTCGTGCTGGTTCTCAGCGCCCCTCTCCGGTGCCATTCTTCACAGAAGTGCATGAGGAGCTCACAAGATCGTAGAAGGCACCTTTTACTGCCTGAAACAAATCTTGTAGCTCCACTACCCTCACCACCCTCGATGGTGGGGCTGCTTTGGGGTACGCGGGCATCCCCTCGGTGGAGCGGTCTCCAGGAGCACCATCTCTGGCTGTGTCTAGCAGACCTGAAGGAGCACGAGAAGGTACAACTCTTGAATGCTCCCGTGTTGCAGACCGGCTTCTTCGGCGATGCTGTTGAGACTTCAATAAAAACCCAAAACTTCAATAAAAGAGCGGTTTCCTCAGTCTCTTGTGAGCTGTGCATCACTGGTTCACTCCCCTACTCCTCTCTCGCCAGCGGGCAGCAGTGTACTGCAGCCAGCCACCAGGGGCTGATCAAAGAGCCCGCAGCTTCACTTTCCAGGACGTGTGAGACACACCCGATCAGTACAAGGTCCTGACATTCGGGCTGTCCCAGTCGCCTCATGTCTTCACCAAAGTAGTAGAGGCAGTAGTAGTGACCTACCCCAGGAGGTAGCGCTCACTATCGCTTCAGCATGAGCACCGTCCACTAGACGGGCCTATGCTCTGAAGTGGAACCTGTTCGTCGAATGGTGTTCCTCTCACCATGAAGACCCCTGGAGATGTTTGATCAGAGCCGTGCTTTCCTTCTTGATTGGAGCAAGGATTGGAGCATATGCTGTCCCCCTCCAACCTTAAGGTTTACATTGCTGCTATTTCTGCCCATGACCCCATAGAGGGGAGGTCGGTGGGGAAGCACGATCTGGTCGTCAGGTTCCTTAGGTGGGGGAGGAGGTTAAATCCTCCTAGGCCTCCTTTCTTACCCTCTTGGGATTTGGCATGGGTGCTAAAAGCCCTTCAAACTGCTTCTTTCAATGAAAACCCTACTCCTGACTGCATTGGCCTCGATCAAAAGGGTGGGGGACCTGCAGGCATTTTCGGTTGATAAATTATGCCTTGAGTTTGAACCGGCTGACTCCAGAGCAACACTGAGGCCCCAGCCCGGCTACGTACGCAAGGTTCCTACCACTCCCTTCAGGGACCAGGTGGTGAACTTGCAAGTGCTGCCCCTGGAGGAGGCAGACCCATCCCTAGCTTTGCTCTGTCCTATACGCGCACTGCGACAGTATGTGGATAGAACTGAGAGCTTTAGGACCTCAGAACAGGTCTTTGTCTGTTACGGAGGACATCAGAAGGGGAAGGCTGTCTCCAAGCAGAGGATGGCCCACTGGATAGTGGATGCCATCACCTTGGCCTATGAAGCACGAGGTGTGACCTACCTGCTCAGGCTGCGTGCTCACTCCACTAGGGGTGTCGCATCATCCTGGGCACTAGCTCGTGGTGCCTTGCTAGCAGACATCTGTAGAGCTGCAGACTGGGCAACTCCTACACGTTCGCTAGGTTCTATAGCCTGCGTGTTGAACCGGTTTCCTCCTGTGTTCTCACCTCAAATGTGTAGTGGCACTGAGAAGCCCGATTCAGAGACGCCTTGCGGGCAAACCCTGACGAGTCCTCTAGCACTCCGGCAGCCAGACGTGGTGGAGCGTCCGGTGCCAGGCCTTCAGCCAATGAATTCTTTGAAATCTGGTGTGAGGTTAGTGCCCATATGAGTGACCCTTTTGGGATCCCATTTCCACGGTACACTTACTAGGGCTATGTTTCCCTGGCAGACCACGTTCTGCCGTCTCTAAATGATGCAGCCTGAGCCATCTCAGAGACTTCCATGTGCAATAGGGCCCTACAGAGTTACTTTACATGAGTAATGTCATTTAACCCCCTTTGGGAGGAGGTGACTCTGCAGTGTGCCTCTTCCAGGTGGAAGGGCATGCTTTCCCAGTGTTATCCAAGTCCAACTGTTTGGGTTGCTTGAGGAACAGCAGTAGTCAACCTTCTCTGTGTAGAGCCCGGTCCTATCGTCTGCCTTATAGGAAGAACCTACATAGGGGGGCCTGCACAGGGCACTGGAGGGGGCAGCGCCTGTGGCGCTTTGGTAAGGATCCCAATTCGTCGGTCACCGACGTGACTCAGAGTGACCGACTGAAAGGGAACGTCTCTGTTAAGTATGTTACCCTCGTTCCACTGAAGGAGGGAACGGAGACGTCCCGTCCCGTCACCACAGTCGCTGTACCACAGCTGAGCTGCCAGGTAACTGGCTCGACTCCTCAGCGAAAAAATGAATTAATACAGTGCACCTGCTACCTCTTATAGTCTTATAGTCGGCTCGTTTAGTTACACTCAAAGTGGATTGGTCATTCTGGAGAGATCCTAAATCGTCGGTAACCGACATGACGTCTCCGTTTCCTCTTTCAGGGAACGAGGGTTACATATGTAACAAGACATTTTCCTTACTTACACTGAACAAAATTATAAACGCAACACTTTTGTTTTTGCCCCCATTTTTCATGAGATGAACTCAAAGAGCTAAGACTTTTTCAGTGTAAACAAAAGGCCTATTTCTCTCAAATGTTGTTCACAAATCTGTCTAAATCTGCGTTAGTGAGCACTTCTCCTTTGCCGAGATACTCCATCCACCTCACAGGTGTGGCATATCAAGATGCTGATTAGACAGCATGATTATTGCACAGGTGTGCCTTAGGCTGGCCACAATAAAAGGTCACTCTAAAATGTGCAGTTTTATCACACACCACAATGCCACAGATGTCGCAAGTTTTGAGGGAGCGTGCAATTGGCAAGCCGACTGCAGGAATGTCCACCAGAGCTGTTGCCTGTGAATTGAATGTTCATTTCTCTACCATAAGCCGTCTCCAAAGGTGTTTCAGAGAATTTGGTAGTACATCCAACCGCCTCACAACTGCAGACCACGTGTAACCACACCAGCCCAGGACCTCCACATCCAGCATCTTCACCTCCAAGATCGTCTGAGACTAGCCACCCGGACAGCTGCTGCAACAATAGGTTTGCATAACCAAATAATTTCTGCACAAACTGTCAGAAACTGTCTCAGAAACTGCACATTTTAGAGTGGCCTTTTATTGTGGCCAGCCTAAGGCACACCTGTACAATAATCATGCTGTCTAATCAGCATCTTGATATGCCACACCTGTGAGGTGGATGGAGTATCCCGGCAAAGGAGAAGTGCTAACTAACACAGATTTAGACAGATTTGTGAACAATATTTGAGAGAAATAGGCCTTTTGTGTACATAGAAAAAGTCTTAGATCTTTTGAGTTCAGCTCATGAAAAATGGGGGCAAAAACAAAAATGTTGCGTTTATAATTTTGTTCAGTGTATTTTCATACTAGTTTACAGCCCTGCTAATAGGTGTGTGTTAGCCTATATTGCTTTATTAACATGTCATTTTATTTAGAGGACAAATATGTGACCCTGGACCACAAAACCAGTCATAAGTAGGACAGGTATATTTGTAGCAATATCCAACAATACAATGTATGGGGTCAAAATTATCAATTTTTCTTTTATGCCAAAAATCATTAGGATATTAAGTAAAGATCATGTTCCATGAAGATATTTGGTAAATTTCCTACCGTAAATATATCAAAACTTAACTTTTGATATGTATAGCTTCATTTGGACAGCTTTAAGGGCGATTTTTTTTGCACTCTTAGATTTTCAAATAGTTGTATCTCGGCCAAATATTGTCCTATCCTAACAAACCATACATCAATGGAAAGCTTATTTATTCAGTTTCCGATGATGTATAAATCTCAATTTTGAAAAATTTACTCTTATGACTGGTTTTGTGGTCCAGGGTCACATATATCATTCATTGTCACACACATCTCAGCCCCCATTCCAATAATCCAGAGGTCAATGTGGCATCTGTCTGTCATCCTAAAGAATAAAAACATGAAGTACAGTTAAAAACACAAGATATCTCCTAAAAACACTGACCACTCAAGGTTGTTCTGTAGGTCCCACAGAAGTCTACTTACTTCCTTTGAGAACTCTCATCCCAGAGTATGATGGGGCTGTATCCTGGCAACAGAAAAGCCATATCCTGGCAACCGCAGTTAGAGGGTGAGTGAAAGAGAGAGGGAAGACAGAGGGCAACGGTTGAGTTCGTCCTTTGAGATTCACAGAAGAACAGACAATTAGCCATTTAGAGCCCTGCCTTTATTTCTGTAACAGAAGAGCCTAGGATACATTACAATGAGTGTAAATGGGGGTCATGGGAAGAAATGGGAGGCCGGAGATGCCGTTAACTGCTTAAATAATCTCTGTACACTAATTTGTGCAAGATGAAGTGATTTTGAAGCCAGAATACTAATATATATTTTCAATGTTGCCTCTCATGCTGAAGAAGAATGTTTGCATGTTTCTATAAGGAGGCTCTTCTCTCTTCTGGAACAACAGAACGGTATGAGCAGATGTGCTGTTAACCCCTAGAGACTGGAAATAAGATAATCACATAATGATGTGCCACTGTGTGTGTGTGTGTGTGTGTGTTTGTGTGTTTGTGTGTTATTTTGTACCATCCTTTTTGTAGAGGACATTTCTCATGGGTGGCACTCAGGGGTCCAATGACTGTCTGCTACTGCTCTTACTTTCAAACCAAATTTATCACAGCAGCAGATTTTAATTCCTAACATTTTGGTAATGGAAGCTAAACTTAATTAAACAATAAAGTAAAATTAATTTGACAGTAGATATACGCAAAATACACAATTATGTTTAATTACAATTTACAGCATCATTTTGTGGATTGTGTTGCCAGCTGGCAGAGAAAGTGCTACAAAGAGAGATGAATTGGTCGTATCAGATATATGTTGCTTTGCACAACCAGCTAAAATGATTTTCTGGTCTATTTTTAAGTGGTATGCTGCCTGATTATAAAATAATTAAATGTTTTATTTTATTTTGTTTTTATGGTTTTGCTTTACAATTACTGGAATTGGGGCAAATGTTCTTAATTGTCATAAAAATGATGAGCCAAAAAAAAAAAAAAAGGCTTGATTTTCTTTTTGTAAAAATCTTTTGAATTGTTGGGACACGTTATGAGATTGATCTGTCATTTGACATTTAGAGACTGCATAGGTATGTTTGACCACAAGATGGCATGCTTACTCCATTTACAGGGAAATCATAGACTTCAAACTCTGATCAACAACTGAGCAGCGAAAACGCAGTTTGCTTTCCTTATGATAATATTACTTTTAAAGATTTGAAATCTAAACTCTTTCTGCTGACATTCAAGAGAATGGCAATTTATCCTGATTAAATTGTAATGATGAAAAGTCAATCAGAGTTATGAACTAAGCACAGTTTGAAATAATACAAATGCTTTGGTCATATATATATAGCCTATAATATTTGCAGAAATTTATCAAACTGATATTATTATGTAACCAATTGCTTACCCAAACCAGTGCATGAGTGTAACAAACTTGTTAAAATTACTCACACTTGAGGCATCTTAAGGAATGTCTGTCAGATAATTTTCTCATATCAAATACAAGTCTTGGCATAACATAATTCTAGTTTCAGAATATTCACGGGAAAAGAAAGTGAGAGTGGCACATGTGCTTTTGGCAGTCTTTATGTTATCTAATACCTGCTATTGTTGCGTGTGACACTGAAACTCTGACAGGGCCTGCAGATGCAACAGTCTTTCCAGTTCAACCACCCACTATGATTCTGCACCTTTAGCTTTATTCTGAGCTTGCACGGCATGTTATCAATTACATCTGAGGTGCACTTCAGTGTTTTGGCTTTTACTTTGACACTGTAATTACTACATAAGATTTTTTTTCCATACCATGGCTACCATCAACTGTGTGGTTTCCAACATTCTTTAAAATATCTTCTTTCGTATTTTAACAGAAGAAAGAAACTCATATGTAACATAACAATGTTAACAAAAATAGTTAACTAATGTTAACAGATGGAACCTTATTGTGAAGTGTAATATATGCAGTTATATTATGTGAAACATTAGCAACAATTTATAATATAATACATATATACAATACAATACATTATTTGTTCATTAATGTTTTTGTTAGAGCACAAATTCATTTTCTCATGCATCTCAGTATAATAATTTTATATATATACAGTACACACACTACACAGTAATTACTATTGTAAGTTTAGTACGTTTTTTATTTTTTAGAAAATAAGTTTTTACTTTTATTCAGCAAGGACACATTAAATTGATCAAAAGTGAGAAGACATTTATAATGTTACTAAAGGTTTCTATTTTGAATAAATGCTGTTCTTTTGAACTTTCTGTTCTTCAAATAATCCAGCAAAAAGTGTCATGATTTCTGCAAAAATACTGCTTTGAACAATGATTATAATGTTGATAAGAAATGTATTTTTTTTTAGCAGCAAATCAGCATATTAGAATGATTAGATGTGACACTGAAGACTGGTGTAATGATGCTGAAAATTCAGCTTTGATTCAGAAATAAATTACATTTTAAAATATATTTAAATAAAAACAGTTACTTTAAATTGAAATAATATTTCACAATATTACAGGTTTACTGTTTTTTTTTTTTTGATCAAATAAATTTGGCCTTGATGATCAAAAGAGACTTTCAAAAACAACAAAAAAATCTAACCAACCACCAAACATTTGGAGGGTATATAATTAAAACATCATCAGCTGATTAATGAACTAATAATGATGAATCAACTGACAGTGTTAATAAAATATCACTATTGTTTCACTTAGCATAACAGACAGTTATAAGTCAGTGAAATAAGAAAGCATGACTGGCAAAATATATATATATATATATATATATATATATATATATATATATATATTTTTTTTTTTGGCTGCCCCCTGAAAACCCCCCCACTGGTTTATATAAACCTTTTGACATTATTTTAATTTTAATTGAGACATTTAGTCATGATGACCGCTGGACGGTCCAACAATGTAGGTGATTTCATGTTTTCTAATCATTAGGGGGACATTTGGTCCCCACCTGCCCCACACACACTTATTCTCTCCCACGGTCCTCTGTGTCTGTCTGAACTCTGTAACCAGAGCACATAAACATCATTTTGCACGGACAGAGGTTCAGTCAGGACACTCTCTCAAGAACCACCGCCAGGACCTTCATTAATTCACGATGCCCGTATGAGATTCCAGATGCTGTGCAGCTTACCACCGGCAACACAGCTGCTTTGATTTACACACCATCTCTTTCACGGCTGGAGTTGCACTTACTAATGCTGATTTGTCTTTCCCATTGTATGTCTTCTGGAGGCGACCCGAGGACCCAGAGCAGGATTCTAGCTTGCGATCCAGGTCACCTTGCACGGCTGATTGCACTATGAGTGCAAGTTTTGTCTCATTTATTTGAGCTCTTTTTATGATCCAACATGAACTGGAAAGGAAAGAACTCGAGGGACCCCAGCTAGTCCCTTAGTAGCCTGTTCCAGACAATATATTCATCACTGAGCGGGAAACAGACAGCGAGATGCTTTTTTTGAGTGCCAACTCAACGTCAGTGGATGAACTTATGATACACGTTTGCACATCTGTCGACAACGAACAAGAAAACAGTTGTTGCTATGCATTATAAACAGCAACGCTCTTTAATTTTACATTGGATCACACATACAATACATGAGATATGTGTTTGTCTTGCTAGGTCAGCTTTAAAAAAGGAAATTAGCAAAAGCTGGTACTGTGATTTACATGGCATCTGCAATAGTTTTCCAAATTAGACATTATATTTTATATTCCAGTACTACTCAAATGAGAGTGTTAACATTTTAGCTAAGGGTTTTAGGAAGGCTAAGGCGATCAGTGCTCTCATTCATCTCAATTGTTTCTTGGCTTACACAAACAGTTCTGGAAGTATGTGACCTGGATTCTGCTATTGGCATAGTGTAACGGATTAGCTTTAGTAGGGGCTAATGGCTAAATCTAGCAAATACTGACACCCTGGACCATTTAGTGCACTGCAAGGATGTAGAGGAAATAAGAATTTGAGGAATTGAATTCCTGTTTTTTTTTTTTTTTGTTTTTTTGGACCAATTAAGCATGCCTAAATACATCTTTATATGTAATGTCTTAATGTTGTTGTCTTTGAAATATGGTTAACGTGAACCAACAAACATTTATGGTAGCTAAAGTAGACTTTAATGTCATTTCTATTAAAACTTGTGTGTCATGTACTTAAATATGTTTGCAAACGCACATTTGTAATGATAAAATTGTCATTTTATACATAAAAAAAACTTTAATGTAAATATTTAATGTGTAATAATGACATAATTAGTATAGTTAAATTAAAGCATTTAATTTAACATTTTTTTCAAAGTGCAATTTTTCAAAGTGTGTTAAGAAACGGTGATGAAATTGCATCTTATTGGCCTTATGTATTATTATTATTATTATTATTATTATTATTATTATTATTATTATTATTATTATTATTATATTATCTGCAAGTACAGGTTTTTTTTTTATACTTTTAAGGTTTGAAACACTATAATGCATTCAATACAACTACTTATTTTGTTTTTTTTCATTTGGGGATAATATGTAATAATTATGTAGATGAACTCATAACACTCAGTATGACGGAATGGAATGCATGCCTTTCAGTTAAAAGAGCCCATTGTGTTTTTGTTTTGTCTGGAAAATGAATGTACATTAGCTGGACTTACCTGAAAAATATGCACAGCTTTCCATTCTGAAGAGCTCATCCCTGTGCCCTAATCCCTTTCAAGGGTTTACCCTAAAATATAAGCTTTGAAGGGATAAAGTTGTAGGGGACCAAAAAATAAAAAATAAAATAAAAAATAAACATTGTTCCTTGGAACATTCATTAAATGTTGCTGAGCATTATAGACACAGCACAATTAAATCTGCTCAAACAATTATTTGAGCAAAATTTATATCAGTTGTACCCTTCGAAATCCTTAATTCCAAAGCCATTTGAAGTGTAAATTCATCCCGTTTGGAACGAAGTGAAAGTCTGTGTGATTTGAACATAAGAATTTCTGACAGCGCTCCTGTAGCTCAAACGGTAGAGAATGCTGCGAGCAATGGATCTAATTTGCATTGAATAAAAAGCTTTGACTCTTACTTGTAAAACACTCCATCAGGGGTTATTTTCAAACTTTGATCTTAAAACAGGTGTAAAGTTGGTAACACTTTAGAATAGGGAACACTTATTCACTATTAACTACGACTTTTCCCTCAATAAATTCACAATTTGCTGCTTATTAATAGTTAGTAAGGTAGTTGTTAAGTGTAGAATTAGGGATGATGTGGAATAAGGTCATGTAGAATAAGGCATTAATATGTGCTTAATTACTACTAATAAATGGCTAATATTCTAATAATATGCATGCTAACAAGCAACTAGTTAAGAGACCCTAAAATAAAGTGTTACTGTAAAGTTTATAAAAACCTTGTGTTCATTTTCAGGAACACAAATTAAAATATTTTTGATGAAATACAAGAGCTTTCTGACCCTCCATAGACAGCAACGCAACTGACACATTCAAGGCCCAGAAAAGTAGTAAAGACATCATTAAAATAGTCCATGAGACATCAGTGTTTCAACTGTACTGTTATAAAGCTATGAGAAAACTTTTTGTGCGCACAGAAAACAAAAATAACAACTTTATTCAACAATTTCTTCTCTTCCATGTCAGTCTTCGACGTGTTTTCACAAAAGTATATGACGCATGCGTGTGGTGCTGCTGACACAGGAGCCGGAATTCTGAAAACTCATGAATGTGCTTCAAAGACTGAAACGGAAAAGAAGAAATTGTTTAATGAAGTTGTTATTTGTATTTCATTTGCTCACAAAAAGTATTCTCATAGCGACATAACATTACGGTTGAACCACTGATGTCACATGGACTATTTTAATGATGTCCTTACTACCTTTCTGGGCCTTGAACGTGTCAGTTGCATTGCTGTCTATGCAGGGTCAGAGAGCTCTCGGATTTCATCAAAAATATCTTAATTTGTGTTCTGAAGATGAAGGAAGGTCTTACAGGTTTGGAACGACATGAGGGTGAATATTTGGGTGAATACTCATTTTTGGGTGAATACAAAAGCTAAAAGGTACATCTTTGTACATTTATTTTTACCCCTAAATGGTACTTAAAAGCACCTTAAATGTACATTTATTACCTTAAAAGTATTAATATGTACCTAACATGTACATTTTGGTAAGCTTTGAAAGGAAACTGCTCCAGTGACAGATTTGTTCTTTTGTGAGAGTGACATTATTCACAAAATCAAGGTTAAATGCAGCTCTGTATGCAGTTCTTTCAACACAGTCTTTTGGAAATTTGTAACTATTTTACTTTTTGGAGAATTAGTGGCTATGTAATTCGTATGAATTTCAAACTCATTTCTACATCTTCGTATGATCTGCTTGTGGTTATGTTTAGAGGTGGACCTTCATCCTTGCTTTTTTCGTACAAATGAATACAAAATTGCCACCTCGTAAAATAGTTACTTTTTCCCATGAGATCAGGTTGGCTCTTCACACTAAACTGAGTGAGATTGAATGAGATTATGACAGAAGCAGTCTTGCACTGACATACTGAAGTGAGGTGTTTAATAAATAAGAGCATCAACAACACAACAAAAGCTTGCTTTATGTATACTGTATATACACATATATATATATATTCATATTCATATTTATATTCTGACAGTATAAACTATATAAATATGTCATGCAGTCCTCATAACTTAAACGACCAATAATTTACAGAGTGAGGTAGGGTAGGAGGGGACTGGGTTGCGATGTCATAGAGAGATCAGAAAAGGGGCGGAGTCTCGGATCACCGACGTTGGCAGTGCGGCTGTTGTTATTATTGACGGGTGGGTGGGGCTTACGACAGGAGGCTGCAGTGGATTGGCTGAGACAATATGTCAGTCAATGCCTCCATGAGTTGCGGCTGAGGACGCACACGCAAGCGGCGTTGATTCGAATGAACCTCCAGGCGATCTGGTTTTTGTAGGATGTTAGCGCCCGCACGTAGGTGTGCACATTGGTGCAATAAGAGTTCCAGTGCTTGTTGTCGATCCCACGACAGCTAGAGGTTCCTGCTTTAACGCCGCTGGCTCCTTGACCCGGCTTGGGGGCCCCGACGGGCTTCGACACACGGCACGTGGTCTCGTAGAACATTTGCTTCTTCACAACGTTGTTGATGCGAACGTGCGGCAGCACTGTGACGTCATTGCCCGCTAAGTCTGTGGCTCGGGTCAGGTTTCCGACCCAGTGCTCTTCGCTGTCGCACACCGAGTACTCGCCACGATGCAAGAAGTCGTTGGCCTTCCGCCGGACTCGCGGGCGCCTGGGGCTCCCCGTATCATTTTCTGTAGGGACCACGTCGCTGAACAGCACGCGAGGTGAGCGGTAACGGCGCTTGTTGAAGAGTTTGGGGTCCACGTTGGGGATTAGGTCATCATAGTGTGAGTCCTGCTTGGATTGGCCGTGAGGCCTGGGTGAGTGGTGCGCTGCTGCGTGCTGATTGGCTGGCCCCTGCGCCTGGGTGTGGCCTCCCATGATGAGTGCAGCCTGGACGCTGATCAGGACGAGCAGGACCAGCGTCAACGACCTCATGGGCACTCGTCCTGCTAGCAAAGAGACATTTAAGATAGTCAACGACATGGAAATGTCGATCTGTCAAGTTTTTAGAAACAGTTTGCTTTCTGTCAGTAAGGTGGACTGGCTGTTTAAAATGGCAGCAGCAATAAAGAACTGTTCATATGGAAGATATTACTGAGCTATGCATGAAGAATCTGACATCTGTATGAATTTCACGAAAGCTGTCGAAAACATGTCCAGGGCATATTTCAACTAAAAATCGAAAGGGGAAAAAATACAAAAAAATTAGACATAGAAAATTAAGCCTCTTTTCAGGTCATTTTTTTTTTAGAGTACGGTATTGACCCGAATATAAGACAATGTTTTTTTCTTGGAAATACATCTGAAAAAACGTGGTTGTCTTATATTCAGGGTCTAGACTTTGAAATGTCAATAATACACTCACAACAATAGGTGGCACTAAAAACGCATAAAACGAGTGTGCCATGAAATATGTAATGTGTGTTGTAAAGATCGCGAGTGAAAACAAAAGAAAAGGTCGTGACTGTCATGTTAGTCTGATGGGACCAAACTTCCTCTGTAAGTGATTTTAAAACAGAAGAGAGTACCCAGATTTGAAGACTACAATAAGATTTCACTTCTACTGTTAATAAAGTTTTAGTAGGCTACTATGAGATGGATAGCCTAAATGTTATATAATTCAGATGGGCTAACTGTTATTTTTATGGTATATCAAAAAGTGTAAAATTTGAATAATTAAGTCAAGACATGACTTTTAAGTACATTTACATTGCCACTCAAAAATGCAGTATAAACAGTGATATTGTGAAATATTTTTGCAATTTAAAATAACTGTTTTCTATTTTAATACATTTTAAAATGTAATTTATTCCACTGATGTAAAGCTGAATTTTCAGCATCATTGCACCAGTTTCCAGTGTCGCATGATTCTTCAGAAATCCTTCTAATATAACATTTCTGATTATTATCAGTGTTGAAAACAGTTGTGCCGAACATTTTTGCTGAAACGATGTTGAATTTCAGGATTCTTGGATTAATAGAAAGTTGAAAAGAACATCATTTATTTCAAACAGAAATTTCTGTAAAAATGTAAGTGTCCAACCCAATTTCATGGGAAATTTAACTATTTTACAAAATCAATTTTGCATGAATTTGTTATCATACGAAAACACAAAAACATGATTTATAAGGGGGTGTTTCAAGCTTTGAAAATTGTTTTCAAAGTGGAAGTTTTTGAAAATTATACTATCATCATCTGCATGCTACAAAAATACAAGTTTGTGAAAACGTTGATGTCATGCACATGCATGTTACGTGTTTAGTCTACTGGTCTGTGCCCAGGTGAACAGTGTGACATCGCCAACTACTGGCCTGGCATGCACAATACAGCATTTTTAGTCAATTTCACAGATCCTTGAAAATGAGAATCACTTTGACAACATTGTTGTCTGTATGCAGAACTTTTTTTAAAAAGCATGAAAGAAAAGCCTTTCTGTTTTTAGTACATCTTTGTTGTGTAAATGTAGTTTGTAATGAAGGTTGAGCCCTAACCCCACCCCTAAATACATGGCCATCAGTGGGGTGTAAGCAGATCGTACAGAAATGTATGACAGAGATTTTATGAACTCATGCGAGATAGCCACCAATTTACCAAAACATTAAATAGTTACACATTGAGATGAGGTGTTGAAAAGTCTATACTGCCACTTTTGATCAATTCAAAGCATTGTTGCTGAAAAATATTACTAATTACTTTGCTAAAAAAATGCATTTCAGACAGTGTGTGAGTGTATAGAGTATATCTCTGCTCACTGACCTGTGAAATGTTTAGAGTTGAAGTGAGGGCCCAGTGGGCTGCTAGAGCCGGAGTCCAGTGCAGGCTGACCCCCAAGCGCCTGCCATCAGGACTGGCCTGTGTGTCTGCTGCTTTCTGTAAAACACACACACACACACACACACACGCACGCACACACACACACACACACACACACACACACACACACACACACACACACACACACACACACACACACACACACACACACACACACACACACACCATAGCTCTTTAGGTACAACAGCATCCAAGTATATGCATTCAGTCAGCTGAACAGAATCCTTAAAGCTGCATACATAAAAATAAATAAGGTCAATGACGTGCGAACTATACATATTCTGAAGTGCTTACAGTCTAGAGAAAAAGTCTGAAAACATATTTTTTCTCAGTATTCACAGCAGAAATGCACTCTTTGCAGAGAAGTTGATTTTTAATAGTAATGTTGAGTATAAACATTTCAAGAAAAGCTGAGGTTGTTAAATGATTATATATGCTTCAGTAGAAGTCAGACATTTTAGTTACTTAAATATATAAGTAAATAGAATATGTTTAAGTTTTAAAATATAAGTGCAAAATTGCTAATGTTTTTATATGCTTTATTGTACAGTAGAGCCTTTAATATTGTGAATCACCTCTGAGCTAAATGTTTTATTTTAATTAAAAGGACAAAATAAATGGAAAATGTGCTTCTGAAAGCACAGAAATGTCAGGGTTATGCTCTATTTACTCATGTGCTGGGTCACTTCAGCTGCCTGCAACATTTAACCACCTAAAGTGTCATTCCATTAAACGTGTGATATTTGACACTTCATAATGAGAACTCTGCCCCATTTAAAACAGAAACTAAAAGTGTTTCATTAGAAACCATCCATCAGGCTTTAATAGAGTTGTAAATAAACAAGGAATTCATTTAAAAGAGAGCTCAGTAAGCAACAGACCTTATTATTGCATCACCAACAATAAATAACATCTAAATTTGATATGTAAACTAAATTGGATTATGATTAATATTACCTGCACGGCTTAAAAGCAAAAACATCCAAAAGCAATTTCCAAAAGCAATCCAAAGCAATTTAGTTCTAGTCCCTGCAAACATCAGCCTCTTCCATATTTACACCATGAATAAGAAACATCCGTACAAAATTTATTGTGACAAAAGAAACCAAGTAAACAGGTTCATTTAAAGTCAATATTTATAAAATAATTCTTTAGAGACAGTCACAGCACGATCCTGCTCACCCAGTACCTATGATCACGTTTACTGTAAAATCCAGTACACTGTGAAACAGAAAGACAAGCCTGTTTCCAAACACTGCCACTCTATTTATAAAGTAAAGCAGTGAACAGGCTCAATGCCAAGTCTGTGTTGGCATACTCTCATAGTCTCCTTATATGCAAATTTATAATGTTTATTGTACATCAATAGGGATAATGATCAAAATGCATTGCACAATGTCTTTATTCTTATGCAGCGTTCATAAGGTTTGATGGTGGGATATTTGAAATGAAATGCAGTTTCCGCAGTTTTAAGCGTGGTCTGAAGATGCAGCCCTTCGATATTCAGAGAATAGTGAGCAGATGGTCTGCAATCTGTACGCTGTGGCTTTCAGTTGATCACGCTTTGTGTGTGATTGTATGACTGTGTGTGTACTTGAGTGAAAAAACAAAAACAGGCCAAAAAAAAAAGCTTTAATCATTATGCTTGTTTTGTCTAAGCATCCTCCATAAAAATGAAATATAATATAATATAATATAATATAATATAATATAATATAATATAATATAATATAATATAATATAATATAATATAATATAATATAATATAATTCACAAAATGTATATACATTTGTATATGTAGATTTTATAATGTGCGTACACACACACACACACACACACACACACACACACACACACACACACACACACACACACACACACACACACACACACACACACACACACACACACAGTATATATATATATATATATATATATATATATATATATATGTGTGTGTGTGTGTGTTTTCTATCTGAATATATTTCAAAATGTAATGTATATCTGTGATCAAAGCTCAGCATCATTACTCCAGTCTTCAGTGTCACATGATTCTTCAGATATCATTATATGCTGATTTGCTGCTCAAGAAACATTTCTGAGTATTATTATTATTATTAATGTTAAAAACAGTTGTGCAGCTTCATATTTTTGTGGAAACATAAACATAAATTTGTGGAAAATTTGGTCATGATTCTTTGATGAATAATGCACATTTTCTTTTTATTATATGCATTTCTCACATAATTAAAAAAAGGGGGTTTGCGTCAAAGACAAAAAGGAGTTGAACATCGCAAATCTTGACATATTTAAAACAAGAATCATTAGATGACATTATAAGACTATTTAAGGATCACAGTGCAGCCCCCAAAAACTTGATTGTCATTTTAAATCCACCGATCTTTGCCTGTCCTTCAAACCACTAATACGTTTTACCCATTTGTCTGCAAGTTTTTAATGAATTACAGTATAATAAAATTAATTATGATAATTTATGCTTATACATAAATGTAAAAATGAAACAACATACTTATTCTGACCTGTATTTATTAATATATATATATATATATATATATATATTAATAAATACAGGTCAGAATAAGTATGTTGTTTCATTTTTACATGAATATATGTATCTGTTACACTGAACGATGATGGAGCATTATTTCACCCATATTTTGACATTTTCCCAAAAGTTATTTGAAACATTAATGTAGACACTTTTCTGATTGTGTGTTATGATAAATCTTCTTTAAGCATAAACCTTTTTTTTTTTTTTTAATTATTTCTAAAGATATAATTGAAACTGTTAGGAAACCACAGAAAATGTGCTTTATTCCCATTCATCACTAGAGGGCAAACCTGCACTAACATTTCATCCACACATCTGGGAGTAAATACAGGCCCTCATTGTCACTGGAGCTCTGCAGAAGGCAGCAAGACATAGACTAAACTCTCAAGCAAACAAACAGTACAGAACCAGAGCTTAAAAACAATAAAGCCATGCAGCATAAGCACATACTGGCTCTCTTGCTGTGTATATGTTTGGCTGTATATGTTTTGCAGCTGAGTATCGGCTCTCAAACTGAGGCCACACCCGGTGTTTGCATCTGGGGCCGCTCTCACACGCATGATACTGCCCAGATGCCACCAAACCTAACCTAAACCTAACCTAACCTAACATAGCCTAACACTGTGCTTTCACTTACATGACTGTCACATGCAGAGAAGAGAATGCCTTCAGTAATGTGCTGCCTGGCGTCTGTATTACACTGCGTATAAACGCCAGCATTTTCAGAACTACAGTATCTAAATAATATGACAATTTAATATAGTTTGTACTGTTGCAATAAAATTAACAATAATATTCATATTGAAAATCTTGTTTAGCAGTGTTGCAAACACATTGTGTTGTTGTTTCAAATATTCCAGGTTCATTAAAAGTGAAACTCAACCAGCAGCATTGGTGGCGTAATGCTGATTACCACAAAATTAAATTCCACTGGTCTATCCTAAAAAAAAAAAAAAAAAAAAAAATCTGGGTTGGCACTTACAGTTGAAGTGAAAAAAAGTGTGCATAATTGTCCTGAATGTGCACTTGTTGTGTTCTTCAAATCTTAAACGTATATTTTAAACAAGGAGCACTTGCAAATAATATTCTATTAATGAAATAAAAGGGCCACTTAAATGCACTTAAAGAGAGTTCACTTTCAAGTCTATTTCTTAATACACTTTCAAAAAAGTGCACTTTGTAATGTCAAATGTTTTACTTAAAATACATTTAAATCATTGTTTTGATATTCTTTTGTCTTTTTAATAGAAGTACACTTATTATTGATTAGTTGACTAACATATAAATCACATGTAAAGTACACTTTATATATTTCAAAGACAATAGATGTAATTATGAAATTACATGTGCTTAAATCTTACTTAAGTAAGTCAAAAAGCACTCTTAAGTTCAACTACTGTAATTGCATTCAACATAACTTTAAACTATGACACATTTTAATTTAATTGTAAATAACATGCAGTTAAGTGTTGAAAACATTACATTCAGTTCAGTATATTCTATTCTTTTAATTCTAGTTAATGCAACCAGTTATGTTACAAATGTTACAAATAATATATATGTATGTATGTATGTATGTATGTATGTACAGTATATATATATATATATACACACACACACACACACACACACACACACAGGGTGCGATTTGTGAAAAAAGCAGGGGGGGGGGGGGTGCTTTTGAAAACTTTTGTTCTCTCTCCGTAGGTGGAAGGTAAGGGTAAGGCTATAGCCTAAGTAACCTAATGTTAGTGTAATCTGTTAATAACGCACATCATAAACCCGTCTTTTTAGGCAAGTATTTATAATGGGTGTCATGTCATGACTCATGAAATGTTTAATACGAAACTGCAGCCTATTTAACGTGATCACAATCTATTAAAACATTGTAAGTTAGGCCTATTAATTGTAATGATTTCATTTCCATAGTTATTCAAGCAATGAATAAATAATATAAAAAGAGCGAGCAAAGAACACAGTATCAACGGAGCTTTGTGAAACTCTGAATCAGTTAAACCGTTGAGTCGCAAAATGATTCACTGTTACGAAGCGCTAAAATCGGATCGCGTATCGCGAATCATTTGATTTAGATTGGGACCTCGGAGCGAGATCGTGGGATATTTTTATCCCCACCGGGGAAGAAAATAATTCAGCAGAGGCAGGGATGCATAAACCAAAAATTGGTGCATGTTGCAGTTTTTACATATAGCTTAACTTGTTTTGAAACTTTAACCTTGCTTTAAAAGCATTGAAAATATTAACCAAGTTCTCTCATAACCTTTATGTCACAGTGTGAAGAAATATTTTGACTCCGACTTAAACTTTTGACCCCAACACACTTTAAGTAACCCGATTATAAAATGTTTTGATTCTTATTTGGAAAGCTATGGAGCTGCTGCTCTCTAGTACCAGTACAAAGATGTCCATGAAGGGCCACGGCGCTCCTCACCAGCACATGTGCGGCATGTATAAACACACACTCATCAAACTGATACACAGCCACTAGCCCTCTAGTCCTGTGGCGCTGAGTACACTTTGTTTTCGAATGCTACATAAATTAGCTCCGAACTCCCTTTGGCGAAACCTTTATAAACACACCATGCAGCGCAGCCACCGAGGGTCAAAAGGGTTTACTGAAGACCTCCATCCTGCGCCGCTCTCAGTGCACTTTTTCTTCACTCACAGACTTTCCTAACGTCTAACATTCATCACATGTGCGCAGATACAGGCTGGTACCTGAAACAGTCTCTGGCAGAAATTGGTGATGACAGTAGGGGTTTCTGAGGGATTATAGTGGTTTGAGGTTTGCGGTTGTTATCCATTCTGTTTATTTTAATGGTAAAAATAACACAAGACATCATGGCCTACCTTCCTGTAGAGGGAAAAAAAGGAGGCAAAGTTGAGAGGGAAGCTGATCTGCAAAAAGCAGATATTTACTTTGTTTTCACTGCGAGTAAACATGAAAAGTCACTCAAAATCCAAGCACATGTGGTGCTTTGTCTAAAAATATTTTCCCACCAAAATGCTTTTTATATAATTATCATAGGCTACATGAGTTCACTACTTCTCTGAATATTTGCATTTTAAAAAATGATCGCACTGCACGACAGTGAAGGCCAAATAAAGCTAATTAAAACACTTAAAAGAAATGCTGACCAGTTCGTAAAATATCCACTTTCCATACCTTTAACAGGAATTCTTGAAATCCTTCCCTCCCATTTAACTACAATAACGACATGTTTTCATATGAGCTTTAATTTATGCTTAATAACATAGGGAAAGTCACAAATGAGCCTCATAAAACAAGGCTCTTAAATCTACTTTGAGCGATTCATCTTCATTAATGACCAGCAATGCTGAAGCAGACGTTGTTCAGTTCAATCTTTTTTACGAGCGCAAACTTTGTGCTAATTAACGTTAACGTGTCTGTTTGTTTTAGCAACACTTTGTTTTATCTGTTTGTAAGTAAAATGCCATAGAACAATTGAAATGTGCTCATGCCCAGTCAGATGCATTTTCTGCTATGTAAGCTACATATGGGGGAAAAGAAAGAAAATCACTCAGAAAGTCAATCGACAAGTAACACATTGAATTAAAATTTAAATTTTGAAGAAAGACTGATGTAGTAGTTTCTTGTAAGATGTACTCCAATAATCTGTTTTGTTTACAACTTTGAAAAATCTTTTTTTATAGTGTATGATATTTTGAATGCCATAAAAATACATACTTTGCTGGTGAGAGGACGTAAATGTGGTCTTGGTACCATATACCCCTGTTTTGCATACCCTCAAGCATTAACGTGCAATAGTAAACTCATTTTCTTAAACTGAGAAATTGCTAGTAAATTTCACAAAAATAATTAAATAACACATTGAATTGAAATTTTAGTAGAAAGAAGTAGAAAAACATAAATAGCATTTTATTGTAAAACGTTTTATTGTATTTATTTTTTAACGTGAAAACATTTCGAATGAAAATTTCGGACTCATTTCGGACACAATTTTTAACCTCTTTATTTATTTATTTTTTAATTTGTTTGGACTGTATGGAAAATAACTTTTCTTTTCCATTATGATGACTGGGCACCAAAGATGTATGTAGTAAGGTCATGTGACAAAAATAAACTGTTTGAAAAGTGTAACATTACATATTGTGTCCTATTTCGCCTACTGTTAAAAAAAAAGAAGAAAAAATTAAATAAAATTAAAATACAGCATCAAGTATACTGTGGAAGCTTGTTTATGCCACGGGATAAAAAATATAAATAAATGAGAAAGGTATTTATTTTTCTTTATTCTGTGGTGGAAACAATAATAATAATAATTAAAATATTGCCCCCCCCCCATTTTTTTTAGGCTTCTGTAGTATTTTGTACTCTAACTATAATAATATAAAAACTAAAAAGGAAACCTATGAAAGTAATTAATGAAAATGCCTTTGTAAATTACAAAATCACATTCTACACTATTTGCACTATTGTAACATAGTATCAAGGGTAGAACAGACACATTTCTTTGTTACTGAATGCATGTCAGTAGGTTTAGCGACCTGTTAAAAGATTTGGTTGTGAGTGTCAACATTGTATTTTGTGAAAGTGCACAGCCCTTCTGAGGTGCTGACAACACATCACAGATAATGAAGCAGAGCCAAAGACAGATGGCCTCTTATTATCAACAAATGACAAAAGAAGAGAGGGGGAGACAAAGAGAGATGGGGAGAATGAGAAAATGAGAGAGGAAGAGAATGAGATAGAGAGAATGAGAAATAGCCGGACATTTTTCCGACAGACTTCACAGAGTTATTCAAATACCAAATTACATTTCAGAGCTCCTGTTGGCACAGAACACCACCTGTCTTCTAACTAAATGCTGCACATGCACGTGGTCTAGTGTGTGTGTGTGTGTGTGTGTGTGTGTGTGTGTGTGTGTGTGTGTGTGTGTGTGTGTGTATATATATATATATATATATATATATATATATATATATATATATAAATATATAAAGACTGTGTAGCAACAGCAATATGTATTTTGCAATACATATGCAATTAAACACAACACACACACACACACACACACACACACACACACACACACACACACACACACACACACACACACACACACACACACACACACACAGTAAATGCATCTTAAACTGGAATACTCCTAAACTATGGTAATCTGTGTGAAGGCAAATTGATCTGATTTCTGTTTATCTAATCCTCTCGAACAGTTTTCAAAGTTTTGTCATTATTTACACACGTTTCTTTCTTTTGTGGAAAGAGAAATAAAAAAATAAAAAAGACAATAAAGCTTCAAAAAAGCACAGTTAAAATTTCATTAAAGTTGTTCATATGCCTGCTATTTATATTTTACAACAGGTTGGGAACTCCATGAGGATGAATAAATACTAAAATGACTTTTATTCCCATTAATTAGTAATTTAACTAAAAGCAATAATTGTGAAATAAAATTGTGAATTGTGTAGATATGCACATGCACACAAACAATTACAAGTGCATGATGATACTCTTAATTAAGCACAGTTTTTCTAACTGTCACCTCTGTGCTTTTACAACTTTTGTCTTCAGTATCACACATCTTGTTCTTGTGTAATGTTCAGAAGAGTAACTATAACACACAACTCATCCACTAATAATGACCTCTAATTGTGTCTTGGTCATTTTATTTAAATAGGATGGTCAAAAGTGGGAAAACAGGAAAGTGAGGAAAGAAAGAATTCATGGGAGATTATACAGTTTGTGCTTGAAACTTCACCCCCACCGGAGTACCTCAGCTCTGAGAGCCTTTTTCCAAACTCAATATATGTCACGCATCAAATCATGCTTACTGTACCTTGAGATGTACTTTCTGATGAAAATAAACTGAGCAAACAGAGTGGCAGCACAAAATAAACTGTGTAAAAACCTCATGCACTGTCACAACAGTCTTTACTTCAAAGGAATAGTTTAAATTTTCCTCTAATCATGAACTGTAATTGTGGCTTCCCTTTTTTTCTTGACTGAGTAATAATAAAGGAATAGTATATAGTAACAATGCAGCAAGATAAAGAATATTTTTTTATAGTAATTTAATATAGTAATAACATAGGAATATAAGGAATAGTTTTACATTTAGTCATTTAGCAGACGCTTTTATCCAAAGTGACAACAGCAGTGTTACAAATGAGGACAATGGAAGCAATCAAAATCAACAAAAGAGCAATGATATGCAAGTGCTATACAAGTCTCAGTTAGCCTAACTCGGTACACATTAGCAAAGTTTTTTTAAGAATATATAATAAATAAAAAGAAAACAGATAGAATACAAAAAGAATAGAGAAGCTAGTGTTAGGTAGTTTTTTTTTTGTTACAGAAAACAAGCAGTTTGTAAATGAATAGAGTGCAAGTCTAAAAGGGGCAAGTTTTTTTTTTTTTTAAGAATAGAATTAGAATAGAGAGTTCCAGAGTTAGAGGGTCAAGTAAAGATGGAAGAGATGTGTCTTTAGCCGATTCTTGAAGATGCTCGGATTGAGTTGGGCAGGTCATTCCACCAGGAGGTAACATTTCATTTAAAAGTCAGTGAAAGTGATTTTGTGCCTCTTTGGGATGGCACAATAAAGTGACGTTCACTTGCAGAACGCAAGCTTCTAGAGGGAACATAAGTCTGAAGTAATGAATTTAGCAGCTCTATCTTGGCAAGGCAAGAAATGTATGTTAGACAGGATGTAATGAGAAGTAGAGTTGAGCGTCATCAGCATTGCAGTGATATGAAAAGCCATGTTTCTGAATGACAGAACCTAGTGATGCCATGTAGACAGAGAAAAGAAGTGGTCCAAGAACTGAGCCCTGTGGCACCCCAGTAGTTAGATGATGTTTTAGAATCATTTTTATTTCTTATTTCTTCCACAGTGAACAAAAAGGAATTTGAAAGGAATATTCTCTTTTCTAGAATGATACTTCATAGTGATAATGTTTGGCAAGCTAAAAATCTATCTATCTATCTATCTATCTATCTATCTATCTATCTATCTATCTATCTATCTATCTATCTATCTATCTATCTATCTATCTATCTATCTATCTATCTATCTATCTATCTATCTATCATCTATCTATCTATCTATCTATCTATCTATCTATCTATCTATTTTTTAATGTAATGTAATTTAATTTAATTTAATTGACAAATGTGACCATTGTGCACTGTTGTTATGTGGAAATTGAACAAGTGTGAAAAAAAAATAACGCATCTGTGGAAACATGTAAATACCACAGAAAAGCATTGCCCTGACCTGTGTCTGCACAATGATCTGATCTGAGGCATCCATCACACATTGCATAAAGTAAATTTTTCACGGTTATCTTTGGGGAATACGCATGAAAATGAAACTTCCGCACACAGAACTCAGGAGAGATGTGTCCGAAAGCTGCACTGAACTTGAGGAGTGATTGTATTTATTTCTGTTGAAGAGTTGAAGAATAACATTAGAGCCTCCAGATGGAATACCAACATTATTATGTTAATGACGACTTGCACAAACACATATGGCCACAGATACATACAGTACATATACACACATGGATGTCTGTACATCGTAAATTTGGCAAAAGACAAAGCCGCCATTGTGACAGCTGTGAAATTGTATTTTAAACACAGCTGCTGTTTTGTAGACAGTACAACAGTGGACAGGAAGTAGCGTGAAATTTGTTTAGGATGTGAGAGCATTTTGGTAAAAATCATTCTGCTCAGAAATTCTCATCGGCTGAAAACTATTACCTGCAAACATGTCCAAACATGTTTTTATTAATATTATTATTTTTTTGACTGGAAATTATATAAATTATTAAAATACAATAAAATAAAACATGGAATCAAAGTGAATTTTGTCAATTTCTGCTAATTTTGAAAGTGACATTGGCTGTTTTTGTATGCGGAACATTCTTTGGCTCTGTCACATGATGTGATGGTTGTACAGGCTGTTGTCTTTGTCAGAGCTCACAGGCATGAGAAATCACTTGAGGTGAGCTCTCCAATTGCTCACAGGACAGCCAAATGTTTCCCAAACAAACCTGAAGACTTCCTGGATAGGCTGACAGCTAAGATCATTTAGAGCCTTTCCTCCAAACAATTTAAACAGATGGAGGCGAGTGGACAAGGGCTGTAAGTATTGTAAGCATTGTACAACATTTTTGTCCCCTAAGTCTTGGTCAGAATTCAGCACTGCTTTTAGAATTATATAACCGTTTCTTGATTAAATCTAAAACATCAGCACTGTTGCAATGCACAGCTCCCACTCTGAACAGTTGATTTGATATGGCTTTGAGCCTTGTGTTTGGTGCCAACACTAAATTATGGGAACATTAGTTCATTTGTTTTCACACTGAGCTGCAGCCAAATCGGCTCATTGCTTTTTGAGAAATTTAAAGAGTTTCCGATTTTTGTGAGCTACGTATTACTGAATACTACTGGTTGCTAAGGAATAACATTTAGTGAAGAAAATGACACGTAAGTGTACATACGTAAGTACGTACGTAAGTAATTAATAAAATAATACTGAAGTAGCTAATGCACAAATGAATCCTTGAATAAGCCAAATTTCCTCACTGGGGCTGCTTACTGAAGGCTGAAGCATTGCTCAAAGGTGATGTGTGTAATTTTGTTCAGTGCAAAAGTATGTTCTAATATCCTAAGCTTAATATGGAGAGACATATTTAAATAAGCCATTAGTAAGCTGACTACCTGAAAAGTTTAAACACTGTGGTCTGTTTATTTGAGAATCCCAACCTGGAGTTCCTTTGCCAAAAGTATTGTTAGCCAGCTATGGTCGTAAAATTCCATTTACGATTCTGAATTTCCTGAAAATGAACATTTGCTAACAGCAAACTTGTGTGGTTGAACTACAGTTCCCAATCTGTGGTTAGTATGATGTGGAATAAATAAATTCATTCTATATATTTCTTTCTTTTTTTTTATTTGCACAATTCAATTTTGTATTGGTAAATTGGCAATTTTGTATTGGTAACATTTTAGTCTAGAAATTTTAGTGTTGACAATCAGCGCTGTTTTTTAAAAGTCTGCATGTGGATACATTTTTGAAGTATGAGCAATGAATCAAATCAAATAAAACGTCCGGGAACAAAAACAGTGAATTAGTTTTGAATACCATGTTTGTTACTGCAGCATCTCTGAGAAATAAGACTGTGGAGAAAACTGCTAACTGAGGGGGTGTTTACTGACATCGTTCTTAAATGTGCAGTAGGAGACCTTGGAAGACCTCCGTGCTGATGATGTATCCTGTCTGTGCGAAGAGGGTGCGCAGAGGTATGCAAATACACATGTTGACAGGCAGGTACACTGTAAAAAGTGAAAGTTGACTTAACTTAAAAAAAAATTGAGGAAACCCGTTGCCTTAAAATGATTAAGTACATAATAATAATAAAAAAAAAGTTAAGTGAACTTGACAATTCAAATAACTTATTTTTTGAATTATCATTTACTTAAAAATTTTAAGGCAACGGGTTTCCTCAATTTTTTTTAAGTTAAGTCAGCTTATCACTTTTTACAGTGTAGGAAAGTCCTAGTGTTGTGATTGGATGAACATTTCTTGGTCCTACACCTTCCACAGAATATATAAATACAGATAAATACATTTAGACCACTTAACTTAAAGCTGCAGTCCGTAAGTTTTGCCTCTTTGTGGCCATCTCTGTTTGAAAACTTGGAATTGCAGCTGTGTGCGGAATTATCTTCCTTGCATGGGTTGTGCTCCGGCACGGCTCCAGCGTGGATAAATCTAATGTTTTGAGCAGTATGTGTGGCAGTCAGTCACCGCAGTTACACGTACAGTTACTGTACTTCGCAATTACAGATTCTAGCCTACGTCTTGGAATATATGCCCCAAATAAGAATTTTCACCAGATATTGTCACCTGAACAAGTAAGTAACAAGTCTGCCACGTTTGTTCTGACCAACCAAGGAAAAAAACATTAAAATAAATAGCGCTACCAATGGTGATTAAATCTAAAGATTGGTTAGTTCATATCACATCAAACCGTGCAAATTATTATTGTTATACTTTATTCTAAAATTATTATTGTTAACAACATCAGAATTGCGTCACTATGAGTATAGTGTGTATTAGCATGCAGATTTCAATTTCTGTACAGTTTAATCTAATTGTCATGCCATTCAAATTTCACATTAATAAATTATTTTAACCCAAAAAGCAAATTATGCTCCCTTCGAACTGGTTTTCTTTAAAATACAAATCTTGTGTAATCCCGGGCTATCTGCAGTCAGAAGCATATTTAAAACTGGAATATAATTTAATTTTATTAACGTGTTTCATAAACACATAATCCTTTCTGGATCACAATTCACCATCAAAATGATACAATTAATTATTCTAGCTGCTGTGAGAAATGGCTAAACGATCTGCCTCCTGCAGCATCTGCACATGTGACAGCCTAGTAGCCGGGACAACTTCTTTATGTTTACAGATATGACGTAATGACATGGCAGTATGCTCAAATTTTCCATGAAAACCTACCCGTACCACTCAATTAGAAAACATTATTATAAGCTAACTGTTGTGAATCGGGCTAAAGTAAGGCAATAGTTTCACTGGCTGGTTATGTACTTGCTCAAATATTATCCACAGATCATTTTTAACCAAAAAAAAAGTTACGGACTGCAGCTTTAATGATTGCTAATCAGGGTGTGAAGAGACATTCAACCAGCATAACAAAAAATGTTTGTCAAAAAAAGTCAATCACCTATTGCACCTTTAAATAAAAATGGATGTTCATTTACACAATGGTGTTTTGGGGGCCTGAAAACTTTTGAAAATGGGTTTCAAAGTGCAAGTCTTCTACAAAAATGTGAATTTGTGAAAACGGTGATGTCATGCACAGTATATTACCTGTTCAGTCTATAGGCATGTGCACAGATGCATAGTGTTTACTAAGCGGCATGGCCAACTACATGACTACATGGCATGAATCATACAGCAATTTTAGTTGTTTTCAAAAATCCGTGTCAACGGGTTTCATTTTAACATTTTAACGTGAAGGAAAAACTTTTCTGTTTTTAGTTTATCCAAAGTAACGTACAAATGAGGACAACAGAAGCAATCAAAACCAACAACAAAAGAGAAATAATATGTAAATGCTGTGTCAAGTAGGGGTGTGCAACAGAGCCATTATTTGTATCTGTATCTGTATCTGTGACAATCTCAAAATTATTTGTATCTGTATCGGATAGATCCGGAAGTGGGCGTGGCTTAAACCGGAAGTTTGTCAAATTACACGTAAATACCATTTTAAATGCAAATCTGTTCGATTCGTAGTTTTCATTTAACAAATATGCCTTGTATAATTAAAGAAATCATTATTTTTTATTAAAACTATAACTTTGTAAATATCTTCTATTTAAAACTTTATCAAAAAAGAAAAATAACTGTATTCTTCTTATTTTCCAATAAAACTTTGTGTACAAATTTGACAAGAGACAAGCATCCAGAATCTTAAATAAGAGCAGAAGTAGAAAAAGCTGAAAGAAAAAAAAATTGAAATGGAAAGAAAGTGTTCAGTAGCCTACTCATAGCAGAACGACAATAAAGCTCGCTTGAACTTTAAGTAACTTAGATCATGTGTTGCGGGAGTCTGTGATCATTTACAAGTTTTTTATCAACAGAACGCAACAAATCATTTGGACCCTCCGAAAGCCTTGATCAAACATCACTTTTCTTCTTCTTGTATAATTAAATGTAATGCCATTCACGAAAAGGGCTAATGTAATGTGTTTTTACAGTTGGATTTCAAAAAGGTTTGAAGTTAGGACTGTTTTTAAGATATTTTTTGTTGAGTTAGTTGATATAACTCCAGACAAAGCTCTGATTGCTGAGAGACGTGCATAGACCCCAACACGGCTATTGATTTGCGCTCATTTCATTCATATAGGATATAGTTTACACTCATTCACTTTACACATCCAGGCCCATAGCCAGCTATGAGGTCCAGACCTTGAACGTTTCATGTTCAAAAATAAAATTTGAAAACATATGAAAAATTATTTAAAATCATGTCGCTGAATAAATTCATGTGGCTGACTCACAGCAGCATCGAAACGCAGGAGTGAAGGAGCACAAGTGCAGCCTCCGCTCTGCTCTGCCATGTTTCCAGATCTAGTTATTATAAGTGTCGCTGGACTTGTTTTAATACATACATGTAACAGTGTTAATAAAGTAATTAGGGCATTAATAAAGTAGGAAGATGAAGTTTGAGGTTAGAGATTCTGTTTGTGTTTGTTTTTTGTAGCAATATCTGGCAACACTGCTTCGCCGGCACTGACAGGCATCAATCAAAAAAGGAGCGCGCGGATAGTTTATTGCTGAGGAGACCACATTCGTTAGACAAACACAATGATCACCATGATAACGGATTTATCCGAATAACAGAAAAAATATTCGGCAGACACAATCACAAGCACACTAATGTAGTGCTGTTCCAGCAAACACGTGATTGTGTCTGCCGAATATTTTTTTTCTGTTATTCGGATAAATCCATTATTCGTGCCTTTCTGAATAAGGTATTCAGCTTCGGGCACCTCCCTAGCGTCAACTCTCAGTTAGTCTAACACAGTACACATTGCAAGGGTTTTTTTCAGGACGGAATCAAAGGTAGAGTGTCATCAGCATCAGTGATATGAAAAGCCATGTTTCTGAATGACAGAACCTTGTGATGCCATGTAGACAGAGAAGTGTCTAAGATAAGTGGTCTAAGAACTGAGCCCTGAGGCACCCCAGTAGCTATATATTCAAGGTACCCTGAAGGAACTATCTGAGAGGTTAACCACTGGAGTGTAGTTCCTGAGATGCCCTTTGCCAGTAGGTATGACAGGAGGATCTGGTGTTAAACCATGTCAAAAGCAGCGGTCAGATCCAGTAAATAAAGAAAGCGTTCCATAGGTTAAAAAGTACAGCTTACTTTTATTGTGCTTATTCCAGTGTTCTGAAGAGCAATTAATTGGAAATGTTGTGACTGGTTCTTTAGTATTGTTAGCTAGTGGATAAAAAAAAAAAAATAAAATAAATTGTTGACAAACTGCTACTTCCTATCAGGCAAATTAAATTACATGGTTTTCTAAATAAACGTAATGGTTTGCAAAGCTACTCCTTTTCCCACACTGTGTCTACCACAGATCTCATTTCAAGAGGAAATATAGTCACTGGTGCCTAAGCTAAACATGTAGCATTGTTAGCTAGTGCGTATAAAAAGAACTTTTCCTTTTAAGGAAATGAAATTCTACTAGAGCAGCAAGTCCTCTAAATGAACAAACCTGACTATCCCTATTCACCAAGCTCTAAGAAGAAGCTGTAATTAGCAAAGGGTGAACAGTAGCAGCTGAATTAAACTCATAATGACAGACATTTTAAGCCCAAGGCGAATGTTTTATCAATTTGTTTCAGGAGATTTTGGCATGTCTCGTTAAGAGGCTGTTATGTTGCTAATTGAAGTCTGAGTGAGGTTGAGATTGTACTGTGGCATGAGGAAGTAGGAATCATTTTTCATTGACAACTCAATGAATATAACATTGAGTGTAATTATGCAAAGAAGATGAGCTAATACAGCACGATTTAAAAGATTATTCAAATGGTGGCTGATTGCTAACTATCTTTCCACACAATACAAGACATTCAATCCGACTTGCGCTACAGCTTCAGTCTCAAATGAGCCGTGATATTTAGTTTCAAGCATGATTTTAAGGTGCTTTAATGCCACTTCTGAATTAGCAGTAGTTGCTTTAGTGAAAACTCAGCTCACAAAACAAAAGTTTGGAAATTAATGGACCTACACCAGGGCTTAAACACTCATACACTGGAGGAATTCAGTAAAAATGAATTACACCTGTCGATCACGTCATATATTTGCACTGTCTAGGATGTAGCAGACTAACAACGGCCATTGATAATGACGAAGCACTGTGTCATTGCTTTTAGTGCCTGGTTAAACTGGATTTCACGTGGTTAGTGAAGGTGCAAAACCATGTGCAACTGTGAGTTCACTCTACTGAGCTGCTAAGTTTGTTACAGAAAATGTCCTGATCCTTCAGCCTACTATTGCTAGAGATTTCTGGCTCCTGTTCTTTGGGAACACATTTGTTTGTCTCTCCTGCCCCATGTGGCTCATAACATCTCAATGGCTTGTGAATTTCAGAAGTGTGACGGTGTTTAAAGTTCTCCTAATGAACTCTCCCAAACTGTCATTGCCAGTCAGGCCTCGAGAGACATAAAGCTGACAAGGAATCACATTCTTTTCACTGTTCGACGTTCATAAGTGTTCCACTGTTTTTTCAAGTCCTCAATGTTTGCTGGTGGGAAAACCTTGAACGTCTGTCTAACGTCTTTTCCATAACATTGGAGTTTTACAGCCTTGACATTCAACAATTTCTGCATGACACATGGCTATGTTTTAGTTAATGCTATGCTATATTTCCCCTCAGTTGGTGAGAATTTGATTGTTCACTCTGGAATTAGAGATGGGCTTGCCAAGCACGAATTCTTGTCATTACGTTGTTGGGAGGAGAGCTGTACTCGTTCCTCTTGACTTAGTCTCAATGGGTTTAACATCTTTCATTGTGGCCGTTCCTGTTCAAAACAGTTGCTTTAAACTTGACCTTCGGCTGTCTGCACTCATCTTAACATAATTTACCATAGCTGACAGCCAAGAAATATATATGGCTTCATGCATAGCCTTCTACCAGACGGCTGACAGAAAGATTCGTGGTTAAAGAACAGTTTTAAAAAGTTACTTGAAACTGAATAGTGAACTACTACACTGCAATAATTTCTTTTGCACCTTTACAACTCTTTGCTTCTCATAGTGAAAATACTGCATATCCTCTTTATGTCAGTGGATAGACAGATGTGATGCTTTTGAACAAAAATATGGCCCTGCATGATGATCAACTCTGTGAAGAAAAGTACACCTTGGCAATAAAAAAAGTATTATGTAAAAAAATGCTTTAAAAGAATTTACTTGCAGTAAAAGAAAAAGAAAAAAAAAATGCTTTTAAAAAAAAAAAAAAATCTTTTACTGGAAGTAAATTCTTTTAAAGCATTTTTTCTTTTACTGCAAGTAAATTCTTGTATACAAAACAGTTGTATACAAGTGTGAGACATTTATCCCCCCCCCACACACTTAACTGTATGTTATTTGCAATTAAATTATTTTTTTTATATATATATATATAATTTAATTTTATAATAAATTCAATTAGTTGACTAAAGCACATTGTCATGTAATTTCATAATTACTTTATTTGAAACTATGGTTAAAGTGTACTGCTGAATGTACTCACAAGCAAAATGTACTAAAATGTATTTTAATGTCATTTCTATATTAAAATTTGTATGTTACATCATTAAATATATTTGTAATTGCACTTTTGTAATGGTAAATTTGCAATTTAGCACATTTCAAATATATCATCTTTAAATTTAACAGTACTTTACATGTGCTTTAGTATGTTAGTAAACACATCAAAATAAGTGTACTTTAAAGCATGACAAAATATTATTAAAACAATGATTTAAGATTTACTTAAAATAAAAGTTTTATTTTGACATTATTACAAAGTGTCCATTTTAAAACCTAAATGTACTGTATCTAAGCGTGTTCAGAAACAGTTGCAAAAGTGAACTTTCTTCAAGTACAGGCCTTAATTTTCAATAATATAATATTATCTGCAAATACAATTTTTTTTTTTTTAAATGTTCTTTTAAGAATTGAAGTATCAATACAATGAAGCACACTTCTTAACCCAGCTGTTCATACATACCCCAACAAATATGAGATAAAGTGATGTGCGACAGATGTGCTAATTCCTTCCATATATATATATATATATATATATATATATATATAAAGTAGTGTTTTAAGAGTAACTAACTCAGCTATTCTGAAAACAGTGTAATTTTTCAAGCAAAAAGGTATTTTTTCCCACAGTGTAGTGTAGCAAAATGCTAAATTGTGTTTTTTTTTTGTTTGTTTGTTTGTTTTGTTTTGTTTCATTTTATTGCATGTGCAAATTTGTCTTCTCCACTTCTCGTATGTAGCTTTGGTAAATTTGATTCATGAGTTAGTGAATTGGTTTGTTTGAATGCTTCGTGTAATTAATATACTTCCCAGCGTTTTTGGTTAAGAAATATTTAGACTAGAAATTAGATTAGATGTTTGCAAATGTCCATATGTTTTTGATTCGATTAAATGCATTGTGTTTTGTGCAGACTTCTAAAAATATGAAGTGATGCTTCAAGCTTGCTTTGCTCATATGAAAGGAAAATTCCTTTATATAGTGAAAAAAATGGTGCAGAATTGACTTTAAAACCGTTTTCACTTAGAAATTGGTACTACATTCAACAAATAACTACAAATATATGGCTAGTTACACATTGGAAGCAAGAACCCTTGAAGTAGAAAGACTGAAATAGAAGTTTCTTGTAAAACACACTTCGGAAAATCATTTTTACAGGGTACAATCAACAACAGCTCTGGAATGAGCTTCAAAAGGTGGAAAAAAGTCAAATCCTCAGCAACTGCATTTGTTAAACTTGCTATACAGTTCCAAGTCATTATACAAACATGACTGACCAATACGTATTCCAGAGCGCCACAATAACATGAAATAAGCAAACAAGATTTGATGTTCAAGCTGTAATCAAGGATTCTTGGTGCTTCTGAAAGTCATAATAAAAGTTAAGCTATATATCTGTGTTACTGTGTATATTATGAGTCAGAAACCTGTTCTGTGAACAACCTGTCCAGACTAAACAATATCAGAGCATAGATAATGCATACGTAACTCTGCTGTAAGAATGATCTCAGAGGAGAACACAAAATGAGGTTTTTTGGAATGAGGAGATTTTCCAGCTAGTGAAAACTAGCTTGTGAGCAGTTTGTTAGCGTGACTAACACCGTTCATTCAGGTCTTAACAAAACCAAAGCTCATCATTGCATCATCTGTTAGAGGGATTTAACATCAAACATCTCTTCCAATTATGTGGAGGTGAAAGCAGGTGAGATGTCTTTGCATCACCGTCTACAGGTTGTTGCTAATGAGTGTTTATGGCTGCAGGAAATGGACTCTAAAGCCACACAAGAGTTCATGTCGAGCAGCTGTGAGTGCCAACAGAATGACTCAGGCTAGAAGTTCACGCAGACACGACTGGCCAGACATGCTCTGGAAAGGTGCGTGATAATTCTTCTGAGGCCACACACAGCGGAAATGTGAGAGGTTGTAGTAGATCCCATAGATCTCAAGGCTGTAAATCCAATGTGGAATTCATTTTGTGAGAAGTTACCAAGTCGTCACACATACGGTCTTATATAAGCACAGTGACAGACACTATGAAGGAAGTCCACCAGCTGATGAAAGCAATCGCAAATCCTAACAGAGAAAACACACTCGCAGCATCTGAGCTGAACGCAGTTTGCAGAGTGTAGTTTTTTGAGCTATATGCATTTTGAACATTTAGAAAATCATGGATTTATTTAACGTCTAACAGTAGATACATAGACATTACAGGAGATCGTTTTTTTTGTCTTATTTCTAAAAGTGATGAAATTTGTCATTTACAGAGTCATTTACAGCACATCTCAAATGATGTTTTGTTTGATAATAATCTGATGTGGAAATTAAAAGACAACCTCTTTTATCTTCCTAAGTCTAAATTCATACAGAATGTGGCATTTTTTGTGTCCTAAACACACACACAGTTGCATAGTAGTTTTACACTTTGCACAGTATCAGAAAATTACAGCTTTATTGGAAATGATGCAACATAATAATATTATGTTATTTAAAACTTTATTTACCTTGTTTTTCTTCAGTGAACTTAAAATATCAACACCATCCTCATATTTCATTTCAAGCTCTTAACTACAGGTCAACGTTAACTATTTAAAAATATATTTTTAGGAACAAAATTTAAATTGTGGCAGAAATGATGCCGCAATTATGGGTCAATTGTAAATTTTTAGAAATTAATAGAAGTAATTATCACACAAACATTAAAATATTTTATGTTCATTTTGTTTATCATATATATATATATATATATATATATATATATATATATATATATATATATATATATATATATATATATATATATATATATATATATATATATATATATATTTTTTTTTCACATATTATACTTCATATTTTTATTAGGATTTTTTTTTTTCATATTTTAAGATAGAAAGTCTAGCTCTGGGACATAAGCATTAAAAATAAATAAATAAATAAATAAATAAATAAATAATAATAATAATAATAATAATAATAATAATAATAATAATAATAATAATAATAATAATACGTTTGAAAGTAAAGAAATATAAATTATTATGGAATTGTAAAAGAAAATAATAATAACAAAAGTGATCTTAATTTAAAAAAAAAGATAAGCTGAAAAGATAATTTAATCTCTGGGTTATAAAAGTTTCGAAAATTGAAGAAACACTTAATTACTGATTTTCTGGGTCAGTTGTTTAGGATGCAAAAGATCTATCATTTGATTATTTTATTAAACTGCTGATCAACTGTTTAGTGAATTCGCAACTTAGTTTGGCATTTGTCTGCAATTTTCCATTTTATGAAACCAATAAAACAAATTTCTAACATCATTCTTATGCACACTTTTGCATTGATTTGAATGAATTGAATCATCCACAAGATCCAGTTTCACAGAAAGCATGATGGGAGCTTTTAAATAGGAAGTAGTTATCATGTTCCGCTCAGTGGCAGATATGTACTTTTTTTGCATACTGAACTGATTTGAATTTGTGTTAAGCACAGGAAAGCTTTGAATGTGGGTGGTTGATATTGTCCGCGGCATCTTTTATAATTATCATTATGCATTGAGTTTTTCTGACATCCTTTTAATTGGATGATTTGTATTTTTTAAATATTTTGTTTTACTTTTAATATTTATACTTTAAAAAATGAACTTGTCTATTTAAACTGAATTGGTGAAAGTGATTAAAAACGGTCAAAAAGAAATATTGATCAGTTACAAGACTCAAGATATCCAAGTACATTCAAATACTGTTTAAACCTGAAATCTTCATGCTGATAAAAAAACAAAACAAAAACCACGTCTATGTTATGCAATAGCTACCAATGTACACACTGAAAGCGAGCCATACATTAAGCCACACAGTAAAAGAAAACATTCTCACAGCTGTCTGAATCATCTGTTAATCTTAAACATGAAATTACTTGTCTACTTACCCACCTGCTGTAGCAAAAGACAAAGTAGTAATGTAAAGTCAGGGCCCACAAGGGGAAAGTGGTTGCGGCAAGTTCAAAGCCTGCTGATTGTGTGTGTCTGTTCTCTGTATGTTTTGGAGACAACCTCATGTAGAGACAAGCACTGCAAAACATGTCATCTGTCTATGAAATGAAAACAGAAATACATTGGGTGGGGTACAGGTGAAGGCATCATGCTCCGCGGTCGAGCTGAAATTAGAGCATATCGCATCTGTTAAGCAAACTTCTCCCAATTGTTATTTTAGTGACGATTGTCGACCCGAAATGAGTCATTATTCACTTGTGTACATAAGTCCAACACCTCCAAGCTCTCAGGGATTGGATAAAACGTGCTGAACGAAAGGGAAGATTCAGACGTGCGAGAGGCATAGATTTAACCTTGAACATTCAGCAAGAAGAAAATGTTTGCAAACTATAAAAAGGACATAAAGTATAAACAGTGGCATGGCGGTCTGAAAGCCTGAGGCCACATCGTCGAAAATGTGGGATGTAAATTAGAATTTAAACATGGACATTAGAGTTCAAAACTTTAAAACAAAGTACTGATGTGATGCAAAACTAATAGGAAATATTTCAGAATCTGTACATGTAAAATGAATAAGGAATATTTCAGAAAATGCACTATTTCTATGTCACTAATCAAATAAGTAAATTTGTCAAATAGGGCATGTGAAGTCTCTTTATACAGATAAATATATGCTCATACTTCTTTTGGGTTACTGATTAATAAAATCATATGCCACCCCACACTGTACCAATAAGTATTTTCCAAATTTTTTACATTCCAGGACTGTAAAAGCATTTACAAACTTTCTGCAGTTTTACATTTGTAATGTATCAGTATCAGTATGTATCGAGACATTCAAATATCCAAATGATATGTCATTTGTAACCCTTTGAAATAATCAATTATTATTATTATTATTTTTTTTTTGGAAAAGTGTGTTTTATGGTTGGTCACAATTGTGACCGATGGGATAATGTGTATACTGAATTAACATATTTCTGCAGTCGTAAAAATTATTATATACTGTATCTTAGCCCAGCTATTTTAAACTGTTTGATCACATTCTAGGGTGACTATTATGCATAAAAAAACCCTTATACAACATTGATAGGAAAAATTAGATAAAAGACAAAAAATTACAACTATCAACACATTTAAATTTTTTTACTTTTTTGTAACATATATCATAAAATTTTTATATTAGTGCTACCAGTATTACAACATCAAAATTGTAACTTATTTCTTACATTTGAATTTTTTATTTGTTATTTTTTTATTTAGTGCAATATTTTGTCATTGCAACATTTTAGTGCAATTTTCACTAACAACTGCGATTGGATTTCTATTGTATGCCTAAGTTCACTGTTATCCCACCGGTCACTATTGTGACCATCAACATGTTTATTCATTCTAAGATCACACTCAACAAAACTGAATATATGTGAATTTATATATTAATACTAGACACCTTAAAGATAATGTGTACCAAAAATCTTTATCATATCTTTACGTTAACACACTTTACTAGCCTTTTGCTTTTGAGCTTTGACGCACCCATCATCTTCTCAAAGTGCAAACAGGAAATAAACTGCTCTGGTCATGTGACAATTTGCACTAACCATGTGAAACTGAACATATTTAATTGAGACCCTTTATTTTTTCCATATTTGCAGGAAGTGCACTAAAACATCAGTCAGTAAGTTTTTTAGAGCTTTACAAACGAAAAACTCACAGGTGGGATTAAATGGGTTAATAACGATGATACGTGGAAAATGCATAAAATGGGTAGCGGCAACAATTCTAAATGAATTTGTGTAATTCAACATTTCACTGAAATTTTTAAGCTGATATTTTTGTCACACTTCAGTTAGGGTATCATTTCTTATGATTAACTAAATATTAACTACGACTTTTGACTCTAAAAAAAAAAAAACTTCTAAAAAAAAAAAAAATTGGCTGCTTATTAATAGTTAGGGAGGTAAAATATGTTTATGCAGAATAAGGCATTAATATGTGCTTTATAAGTGCTAATAAACAGCCAGTATGCTAGTAATATGCACTCATTTTTAATATAGAAAGCAACAAGTATTTTACTATGTTCAAACTTTTTAACCCCACTGTAAGTTTGAAAACAAATATATGAGATCAGTTATATGATACAGAAAAAAAAAAGCCGCAGTGTGTTTAAATTGTGTGATTCATGCAAAAAAAAGTGCAAGTACTATCAACCTCCTGGGATGAAATCCATAGCTTGACAAAGAATTGTATGATGTATTTGGAACAGACGAATAATATCCTATAAACATTTTGACAGAAATCGCATCAGGGTTTTAAATGAGAAACAGATTTTTGGAGTGAGTTTATAGGTTTCTTACGAATGGTTTCAAGATTCATGAATACATTCAAGCATCTGTCTGGGCATGTAAACAATCCTCTTCTTCGTACGAAGATTTTTTTTTTTTTACATTTGGACATTATGGCATGATCTAACTGATCTCAGAGAAAGTGTTGGGGTTAAACGGCTCAATCAATGATCACACAATTCTAGCATTGCAATGACCTATCAATAATTATGATAGGTTCAATATCAAATTAACTTCTAATTTGCAGAATGTGTTTGACATCCCCAATACCAACAGCACATGTTTTTGTTATCTGTTAGCGCTTCTTTACTGACGTTGATCTATTCCAGCATCGCTCCTCATTTTAGAGTCATTCTATTAATTTATCACTTTCACTTCCCTACTCAAATGTTGCGTGAATCACCATGGGAACAATTTTCAAGCTCTTGTGTGGCCATAGGGGGCATTAAATTTTGCTCTCTGTCGAAGGTCAGTCTTCTCTGCACAAACAAACATGGCTTATCCTAAACAGAAGCGCTCCGAAGCGAGCTCAAATACTCATAAAACTGTCTTGGCAGTGCATACAAGAGCTCCAGGGCTGTCCAAACTCTGAAATCCATCAGAAGATACTATATATTCCAGATCGTTTCAGCCAGGGGCCAGAGAGAGTCAAACAGGACCCCGGAGTGCATGTTTGTGTTGGGTTTCTGCAGAAGTATTTTGTGTGTGAACATGGAATGTTGGGTGAGTAAAACTAGATCCACCTCATCTATTTTGTTTGGCCAGATGGTCAGTGTGCTCTTATCGAGCCATATAGCCAACGGGTCATTTTATATATTCACGGCCAATGCCGGGACTACCGCTATAGGCTCGAGCCGTCGGCCTGGGTAACTTAAACACCCAGGGGATTTGCTGGCAGTGGCCCACCTGCCTCATTAGAAGCCCTCATTACCTCTCATTACCACAGCGGCACGCTACGCTACGTGAGCACAGATCTACAGAGAGAAACCTTTAATTCAGGCTCAATGGGAAACCTGACCCTGCTCATGAATAATAATAGCCGACATCATTGTATGGAAGGAAAATAGCACTGTCCATCTGCCTCAGGACAAGAGAGCATCTGGGAATTTGAAAGGCTTCACTCACTCAGTGTCAAGTAAACGCTGGGTTCTATCCAAAGCGACTTCAAGAGGGCCGTCAACCTGCATTTGGACAAGGCAAGCATACGTATACAGTTCTGGTGGATGCATTATGCGTACAGAATCACACTTAGGATTTTATCATTTTTATGCAGGCGACTTTATCTTTTACAGATGTTGACTGAATTGGATGGTATGTTTTAAAAAAGCACATCTTATTTGTATATTTCAACTTTCCCGATCTATAACATCATTCTGCCAAATATTCATAAAATCCCTCTGCCTTCTCCCTCCCGTTTGCATATTCAGACTTCAACTCAACCTGAAGCCGGCTGACATGCTAACCACAGCTCCTGACCAGATGAAAATGATAAAAATCTGTAACGTGTTCCATGTCTCGGAGAGGAATGAAGCAACGATAGCGAGACCCTCTGGTTGTGTAACATGAGTGGTTTGACGGATAGATGGAAAGAAAAAGAGAAAGGGGGAGGTTTGATGTTTTAGGGGTCTCTAACTTCTAAGCATACTTCTCCAAAGTCTGGTGGTCACCAGCACCTAGCAGACCTCCAAGTTTATCTCTTCATGTTTCAACAACATGTCATCTCACACCCCAGAACGCTTGAGTTTTCATAATAAATACCACAAGTTATTCTTGTCCAAACCACACAATTTGGTTTGGAATTCATTCACAAACACTTTGGGTTTTTCTTCTCTTTACTTTTTTTTTTTTTACTTTTTGAAGTTGATGAAGTGAGCTCCACTTCTGCTGGTCTTCTCCCCTGCAGATATCATCTAGTATATCACTCAAGTTATTTCTTTTCAATGCATGCATTGCTTTTCTTGTCAACAGCACCTTGAGTCTTCCTGTCATAGGATACGGGCTCATTTCAGATTAAAAGCTTCCCTTTTGCTTGTTGACAGGTAGCAAGACCATTCATAAGCATTCCTCGAAACATAATTCAAAACATCAGCACCCAGTGCTGCTTACCTCACAGCTGCTCTCCTCTCACGTTTGTGAAATGTCAAAACCCCAAGTTGGTTGTATTCCAGCTCTCAAACTCTCCACAGGTTTATCCCCAATGCCCGGTCCTGTTCGGCGTTACAAAATGCGTGTATCCAGGTCCTGTGCCATCCACTCCAGCCCTGCTCCCACTCTCTCTTAAGGGAAATTGATTGTTCTGAAAGTTGGAGTCCCACAGCTACTCCCCTGACCTCCACTGCAGGAGCCAACAGGTCCTAGTGCCTCCCCTTTCCCTCCCTCTCTGCCCCTCCTTTCTCTCGTCACGTCTATAGGCTGCAGAATCCGTTGCGTAGAGAGTAACAGGAAAGTGGAGCTTTGTTTAGGCCCCGTTCACGAGATGATTCACTGTCGTGATTTGCTTGGCCCGTATCAGCCATTCAGATCTTGACATTTCCTTAGTCCTGTTAGTCATCGTTGGAATTACTTACCTCAATAGTTGTTTCAAACTCTTTTCTTGAGTCATTCAGTCACGATCCATTTTGCTCTAGAAATGCAAGCGCCTCGGGTATTTGCATAAGAAAATATGAGGCGGCTGTATTGCAGATGCAGAAAATGAGAGACAGAATAAAGGAATGACAGAAATGACGTTTCTTTTTTTAGAACAACTCCCACAAACAAAACCACGAAGGAGAATAAAAGCCAGCAGATGGAACCGCTTCGATTGGGGCTCCAGCTATAGTTCAGAGGCCCTGAGCTGAATTGAATTTAAAGAAGAATTACGCTCACAGGAAGCGCAGTTGGCCGACTACACTAAGTGATTATGACATGAGGAGTTTTCTCACAGCGAACAAAAACCTGGCATTAATAATTTTGATGGGATGTTCCCACACATAAATGTACATCTCTTCAAATTAAAGTTCGTCCAGTGGTTCCATTGTTTTATTCATGTCCCTGTTGGGTATTGAACTTAAAAGCATATATAATGCAATTTGATACCCAACACACCCAGCTTTGAACTGGGCCAGTCCACTCATATATCATAACAGAGGGGTCTCATCTCATTTTTACCACTGTGTCTTTCCTTTAGCTCTCTGATTTTAGTGAAAACAAGGTTCAAATATTCATCAGCCACCTCACTGCAAAGAATGATGTACTTTTAATGAAGCTGAAATTTTCTTTTGCGATTTATTTTACTGCAGTACATTATTAAATTCAAATTGCCCTTGCTAGCTACTAACATCAAACACTTCAACCCTGTTAAAACCTCCCTAAAGTGATTTGCTTGCCCTTGCTGGCCACCAAGCTTGTTTCTACAGGTTGGACTGGTCTGGTTTGATTAATTTAATGTTGTTTTGTGCACGTTTTAGTTGGTCAGGCTGGGAGACTGGCTATACCAGCTGAATACCCGCTTGGGAAACCAGCTAATATAATACCATTATACAAGACCGGATGTGAGCAGCATGACACAATGCAGCAAAATCAACAACTACCATTAGTACCACTGGTATTAGTGATACTGTACACTAGATGTGGTGGGAAACAAAAAGTCATAGACCGTAAACTGATGCCGCTTTCTATTTATAATGTACTCCACGCACTTGTGCTACTTCCGACAACAGGACAAATGCATTTGCAACTTTTGATTTGACATGTTCAGTATAGACAGCCTCAAGCCATTGTGGCGTGGTGCGACATGACAATGGTCACTTCTGGTGTAGACTTGATGTAGGCGGAAATATGTATGGTGCTATTGGAAACATAACACTAATGATACTGTCCTCTGAGACTATGAAACGCTCAGAGTTGAAGTCAATTAGTAACAAACGTACAAGAATGAGCACTTAAAGAAAGATGGTATAACCTGGAGGTGCAGAGCCACATGCTTTATGCATAATCTGACATACTTGCATGTCCATGGTAGTGTAGGGGAACTGTTCTTGACTAATAGTCCTAAGCATTCAAAGACATGTCAATTGCTTTGTCTGGGGCTGTCCTTACAAGACCAGTGTTGAGTTGGAATGTGACCCGGTAGCCACCCAGACCCCTTGACCCTTCTGATTGGTTTATGGCTGGAGAGGTAGGAGAGAGCAAAGGTTAAGTGTTGTTGTATTCCAGTTTTGCTGAAGCCATAACTGTGTGCAGTGCACCAGCTGGGGTTGAAGACTTACAGCCAGGATTGCTTTCACATTAAGGGCAATGATATAGTATCTAACTTTGATAACCCAAATTCTTTACCCGTCCTGGCATTACCAAGGCCTGTCTCCATAGTAATGGACCCAATATGGAAAAGCACACACTATTTATTTTATCAAGCATTCTTGAACCAAACTGACACTCCCATGTGGTTAACTTTTTTTTTTTTTTTTGGTAATCTAATGGCTTCACATTAGAACATTTTGTATGGACCCAAGTGTATTTTTTGTTAGAGTTCGGTTGGTTACATGTATGCATTCGACAGATGCTTTTATTCAATGAGACTTCAGTTGCATTAAAGGTGTACATACATTGCATTCCCAAACCCTCTTGCTAGCTAGCACCATGCTTTACTGTTTGAGCTAAAGGAAATGGGGTGTGCACCAAGGGGTGTACAGTTCATGCAAATTCAAGTACGAGTCACAGTTGTTATAAATGCAGTATGTTCTAAAAATGATGATACCGCTACTGATGATATTTAATTTGCATCTTTGCATCATAGTTTAATGCACTTCTCACAGCAGAATGTCTCAGAATAAATAGCTCCCAGAGAGTAGCTTAAATTCTTTGCATCTTTTGCAATACCGTGGTTTGGACCCAAAAGTACAGTGTGAAACGAGACCAGTGGGACTAATGGAGGGGGTGGAACTGAACTCAGGACTGGAAGTGTAAAAACAGTCTTACATGCACATGGTACATTAAAACATGGATGGAGATTCAATACACAGAAGCTTTATTGTCCAAATTCTTATCATCCACTTAACTGTTATACCACAAGGAGTATGTACTATATTCACTGCGATGAGGGTTGTGGTTAATGGAAGTGGTTGGACGGGTTTTCCCGAATGATGTGGGCGATGCACATTAAAGTCTTCAGGGTATGTGATCCTGAATGCGCCCTTTTTTCACTATGTAGTCGAGCATGCAAATTTGACAACCTGCCATTCATCTTTACTCTCGAGCCTGGAGTTCTTTCTAGGGGGTTTACCCTAGTAAGTCACTGATTGTAGTCAAATACTGTAACTCCTGTAGGGCCATGAGGTGGAGTCACTAGCTGAGGTTAGAGCGGTTTGTAACGTCAATGGGGCGTGGAGGCACAAGCCCTCTGATTCAAGGAGCACTGCAGAGGGAGAGGCCCAAGGTGTTTTCATGTTTATGGCTTCCATGTGCTGGCTCTGTGCCCAGAGAGCTAGAGGCAATGAAAGGAAGATTCTGAGAAAAAGACGAGTCTGTGATGAAGATCTTTCACGCTCGATCAGATCTCCTGCAGTTCTTTCTTGGCTCTGATGTCAGGCTCTGGAATCATGATCGATTGTGAAAGAAACTCCTCTGTGAATGAACGAGCTAAAATGCAAAGATGTAGATAGCTTTCTAAGCAATGGGCGTTATTGTTTTCTTGCAGCATTTAATCTTCTGAAATATTCTGGTCTTTATATGGTTCTTTGCAAATGCTTGACAGACATCACGTGAGCCTGACATGAGAAATAGTGCTGTCTGATTCTTGCTAGTTAAAAACAAGCATAAATAAATAATAATAAAATGCACTTTCCATGTAGAATGTTCGTGTCTTTTTTTTTTTTTTTTGGTGAGTGATACATTTGAGCTACAAGTGCCATCCAGAAAAAAATGTGCAAGCTAATAATTACACATAAGCCATAGTTTTCTTTCCTTATAAAGAAATAGGATGCTTCTTAAGGTAACTTAAAAATATATGCGATTATTGTGATTAAAGAGAAAAACAAAAAAAAGTGAAATATAGGTTTCATTCAGTTTTGAACCCAAATAGCAAGGCCTCATTGACTAAATAATAATAATAAAAATAACAACAACAACAACAATACTACTACTACTACTAATAATAATAATTGGGAATATTTTTTATTTATCTATTGTTAGAAAATACCTATATGCCTATCAGCATTTTAAATTGTGATATATTTTGCAATCAGGGCTGCAAACTTCTTAGAATGGCTAATACGTTTAAGATAAATGAGTTTGGATGGGCTTGTGACCCACCCTATGCATGCTGTTATTAATCACTAATATGATAAGATATATGATGTGATTGAGCCGTTTGAGTAAGGTTCATTTTATGTTCATTTAAGGTTAATTTATATACTAATACTGTTTCAGTGGTTTAATGTTACTTTACTGTACCTTTACAGTGTAATTTTTCATCCCTATTAAGAAGAATCATCAAATGGTTTACTAATATGGCATAGTTAACATTTTAATGTCCAGCGCTCTCTCCACCCTCGATGCCACGACTGAGGTGAGACCCTTGAGCAAGGCACCGAACCCCCAAAACTATTCCAGGGCGCCGCAGCATTGACTGGCCACTGCTCCGGGTGTGTGTTCACGGTGTGTGTGTTTGTTCGCTTTTCACTGCTGTGTGTGTGCACTTGGATGGGTTAAATGCAGAGCTCAAATCCCAAGTATGGGACACCACACGTCACAACCTTTCCTTTAATACTGAAGAATGCGCACATCATCTGTAAGTCAAATAGCAAGAAAATGGTCAAACAGGAAACTGACATTTGTAGCAAAATAATTAGCAGGACATTTATCCCGCATATTACAGTCCTGGGCTGTGCTATGTAATTGAGCCAGGCCTCCTACACTCATGGCTGGGTCAAGAGCTGACATATCGCTGCCTCCTCTTCACTCATTGACTCCTCATCTTCTTCATCCCACCACTCTGCGCTTCAGAAGCTCGCTATTGTCCCACCAAGGCCGGCAGTAGAGAACAAACACCCTCCTCCACACACCCATTCAGCTCTTCATATATTCGCCTGCTCTCCAGACACTGCCGGATAGAAGGATTAAGCAGAATAAACCAATACAACAAAGACAATAACAATCCTATTCATTTTCTCTGAAGAAAAATACAGACCATGAGATCTGAAGTTGTTAATCAATGATATATGGCTTGTATTTTTATATTGTAATGTTTTGTTGTTGTACACAGTCTGTTCCATTGCCCCCATTATTTATTTATTCATTTATTTATTTAAATAGCCTTTGATTTCTAACAAAGTTAGCAATGTTGTGATCTATCTCAGAGTTTGATGGTTTGGTTGAAGGCTTATAACTGTTTACAGAAGAATTTTTAAAAATCCCTATGGAGAAAATGAATGGAAAGTATATTTCCATAACCAAGAAAAAACGGGCCATCACTGTTGTGCTCTGTGACATCTAGGAGTATCATTTCTTCATGCTTTTGAAGGTAACCACAAACAATTGCAGCGGAAATGAAACTTTAACTTGTGTTTTTTTGGTTGCTATGGAGTCAATGCAGTATAACAATGAGGTTAGTTTATTCAAGTGGACAACACTTTACTGACAGACCCAATTATGAATCCTCATTCTTTAAAATGATTGTATACCATTTATTGTGAATCACAGTAGTTATTATCAGTTATTAAATGATAAGCTCTGCGTCACATACAGGGGTTTTGGCATATTTAACTGCTTCAGAACAGACAAGCCGAGTCAAAGTGACAGCAATTAGACACATTCCTCAAATGCCAAGTCGGCCCACAAGTCCTGCGGGGCAAATAGGGAGTTCTCATTCAATACTGTGTGGTGCCCTCACTGATTTACCCACTACCTAATGTCTTCCCGTCAGAGGGTAATGCTTTTTGTTTTTAAAGTCATGTATTAAAAAAATAAATGACATGTAAAAAGCCTTTTTAGTCATACAATGCAGAATATATGTAGCCTAATATAATAAAAAATATTGTTTGAAATTCCTCCACAGTGAAAAAGAGCACTGTACAACTACAGAGAACACATTAAGCTGAAAAAGTTACTCATTTTTAACTTTACAGTATCAAACAGATGAATAAATTTGAACACAAGACGTGCTCCACAAGGTGTCTGATTATTTTGGTCTGAGAAGCAGATTTCAGTGTGGTTTTTGTGAACAACACAAACTTTGGAGGCCCTGTGATGAGGACCTTAGTGATTTAATTAAAAAAAAAAGAAAAAGACAAGGCCCTGTGAATTAAAGCAATGACACTGGACTGTGAATATGCATGCATGAATGAATGAATTAAACATTAAAAGTTTCCTTTTTTTAATTAATTTTTTTACATTTTGATTTTCAGTGCACAAACCCATGTAATGTAATGTAGTGTAATGAGCAAATACATACATAATGTCTAAATCAGTAAATGTCGATATTAACGTAGATCCAAGACTTGCATATCTACGTTTTCATTCATTAATTGAAGAGTGTTTGGAAGATTACCATAAACTAAATTCTATAACTTTTTTTGTGCTACAACATTGACATAACCCCTTAATATTTATATGTATCAGTGAATGAATTAAATAATCTCATTAAGCTTTGATATTAATGTTGATTCAAGACTTTCTTTTCATATTTAGATTTTTCAGTGCACATTTACTTTTATTTCCATTTACATTGCATTACAGAGACTTTGCAAAATGACTAATAAATCAAATTGACGAACAACAAAGTAAATGAATGAATGAATGAATGAATGAATCTCATTATACTTTGATATTAATATAAATTCAATACTTTTTTCACATTCAGATTTTTCAGTGCACATCCACTTTTATTTCCATTCATAAATTGAAGAGACTTTGAAAAATGACCATTAATTAAACTGACTAAACTGAACACACGAATGAATGAATGAATGAATGAATGAATGAATGAATCTCGAGACTTTCTTTGCTGTTATTTTCATTAATAAAATTGTATTTTATGGCTGTCTGATAAAATTCCTGATTGTTTCTCAGCAGATATTTCTCCATGAGACTATCATTCCTTCTATATTCCACCAGCGGGCAAATCTAAATGTGACGTTAATGCACTCTGGCTGTTTGTGTGTAGAATATATTGGAGAAAGTTTAGAAGAAGATGGGATTTTCCATTCCATGAGCCTGTTTGCATCTGAGTCATTGTTTTTAAGGTGCAATCTTTAGGGTCTCGCTCTCTTCGCTTATTTATAAATGACAATAACAACTGCAAACAAAGCAACAGCATCAATAACATTGTCGTCAACAATGAAAGCAACAGCTAACAACAAAAAAGCGCCCTGCAGAAATAAGGGAATCCAGTGGCATCTTGGGTGAATTTGCTGGTTGGGCTCTTGCCAAGGAAATAGCAGGCCTCATAATCTTCTGCTTCTTTATGTGCTGTTTTGACAACGGAAAGATTTCAAAACATGAATAGAATGTTACCAGATCTTTACGTCCATCCCTATGTTTTGACAGCCATTGGCGTTGTAAGGTAAAATATAACTTAACCTTATATTTTTCAAAAGTATGAAAGAATAATGAAGCAATTTAATGGTTTTACATATGCTTCATGGGCAGCATGCAGACTAACATGCTTCAACAACTTCATGAAAACCATTAAAGTGAGATTTGTCTGAGGCTTTGTTTACTTTGCCACACCTGCTATCAGGGAGAACCAGAGGAAATCCTGATGGTTTATCTCATGTCTGATTTAGACTGCTCATTCATTCCATGTTTTAATCTGTTTCACGTGCCCAATGCAGCCAACCCAGATAGCACATAGCACACGGACATCTCCCAGATGTCTGTTCATGATCTGTTGAGTAGCATACTAAAGCACACAAAACATTCTGAACTGTGTTATTTGATACTGCATTACGTATTAAAGGGATAGTTCACCTGAATATGAAAATTTGCTGTTAATTTACTCACCCTCAGGTCATCCAAGATGTAGGTGACTTTTTTCTTTAGAAGAACAGTAAATAAGATTTGGTAACACTTTATTTTAAGGTCTCTTAACTAATTGCTAATTAGCATGCATATTACTAGAATATTAGCCATTTATTAGTAGTAATTAAGCACATATTAATGCCTTATTCTACATGACCTTATTCTACATCCCTAATCCTACCCAATACCTAAATTTAACAACTACCTTACTAACTATTAATAAGCAGCAAATTAGGAATTTATTGAGGGAAAAGTCGTAGTTAATAGTTAATAGTTAATAGTTAATAAATGTTCCCTATTCTAAAGTGTTACCAAAGATTTTTAGCTGAAACCGTGGTCCTTTGGGATACATAAAATGCAAGTCAGCCGCTACCGTCATTTTTAGAGTCAAAAACGCATATCAATGAACAATGGTCTTATGAAGCGAAACGATCAGTCTGTGCAAGAAACTGAATATTATTTACAACATTATTACCTGTAAACCAGAACCTCGGGCAAATGGTCTGGAGTGATGTCCGGTTCACGAATGAATCATTCTTTAGTGAACTGGCTAAACCAGTTTAGCAAATCGGACTGAACCATCTGAAACAGTTCACGACTCAAGTAGCACAGATCTACAAGTTACTCAAGTCACCTACATCTTGGATGGCCTGAGGGTGGATAAATTTAAATCACTTAAAAGTGCAATAGGTGATTGTCTTCAGAGACATTTTATTTTTATTTTTATGCTGGTTGAAAGTCTCTTCACATCCCGATAGCACTCATTAAGTTAAGTGGTCTAAATGTATTCATCTTTATTAATATATTCTGTGGAAGGCGTTGGACCAAGAAATGTTTGTCCAAATAAAACGCTAGGTCCAAGCGTTTTAATTGTCTTTCCTACCTGCCTGTCAACGTATGTATTTGCATACCTCTGTGCACCCTGTTCACGTATGCCATTGCAGACAGAGTGAGAATGGCAGACAAACATCAACAACCTGATCTTTCTTCCTGGTATTGTAGTACTATTACTAACTGTACTATAAAGTTTTCTTACCGGTGAATGACACATGATGTAGCCCAGCAGTTCCCAATTCCAGTCCTCGCACTCCCGGCTCTGTATTTTTTGCATGTCTCGCTTAGTTAACACACACCTGATTCAGATAACCAGCTCGTTATAAGAGAGCTACGTGCATGAACTGTGTTCTGATTGACATGCTTCCTACACAGTGTTCTTTGCTCTCTACTCCCTGAGCAGGGAAATCCGTTGAAGTTTAGTTCACTTCGGAACATTCATTCACAGATTTGCGCTGCGCAGCATCTTCACACACAGATGAAACTTACTAGAGAAGTGTGAAGTATGGCATGATATCTGTAAATAAATACTATTTAAATTTACGTCTCGCATATGTCCACTTTGCAGGGCACTTACGGTTGAATTGAACAAATGTAGCATGTGATAATACATATGAAATGTGAAAGGTGGGGTGGGGGCCGCGCAAGGACTGGAATTGGGAACCACTGATGTAGCTGTCACGGTGCACACAGCAGGGAGGAACGAGGAAACGAGGATAACTCAAAATAATAGTCTTTAATGTTGACATCAGGGCATGATAAGGCAGGGCAAGACAAGGCAAGGCTGACACACAGACAGGAACACCGGGGAGTAACGAGTAGACCAGACAAACACTAACTGAACAGGCAGGAACTATAGCCCTATTTGGACGGGACTAGTTTTCTAAACTACATTTGAGTTTCAGGAAGCCCTCCAGGGCTAGCTCGGAAACAGGAAGCCCTCCAGGGCTAGCTCGGAAGCTGAAGCTTCTTCTGGCCATGACAAGGAGTCAGGGGCCCTCACAAGGTCGCTCAGCAACCGCCTCCACTTCCACAACATGAGGGGCAGGCAGCTGGGAATGGCCTCCACGGCCATGACTCCACCGCCTTGGCCTTGATGAGTCTCTGTGGACAAGACAAGGTTTGATTAAAATGTTCCTGTGGGCACGACACGACAAAAGCGGCAGTCCTGGCCAGAACTAGGGAACTGGCGGCTGGCGGCATCGATCTCCCATGAACGGCGGGCCTGGGAGGGTCACGGACGGCGGCATTGATCTCCCGGCGTCAATCTCCCATGAATGGAGGGCCTGGGTGAGCTGCGGTCGGTGGGTTGGCTTTCCCCATGGACGGCGGCGTAACTTGAGGGAACTGGCAGCCGGCGGTGTCGATCTCCCGTGAACGGCGGGCCTGGGAGAGCCGCGGGCGGCGGCATTGATCTCCCGGCATTGATCTCCTGCGAATGGCGGGCCTGGGTGAGCCGCGGTCGGCGGGTTGGCTTTCCCTGCGGATGGCTGTGTGAACGAGCGGCTGCCCGTGAACTTGACTTGTGAGCCGCTGAAGGCGGCGGTGATTTCCCAGCAAACGGCGGGCTGGAGAGAGCCGCGGATGATGGACTCCCATGCGTTGCTGTTGCGGGCTATGGGTGGAAAGACAAGCAGCGACTGAAACAGAAACAGAAATCTTTTAACAGGCTTCAACACACATATTCCATTTATCAACATTAAGCTGAGACGACAGACAGAAAACTGAGGACTTAAAAAGGAAAAGGTACAAAGGAGCAAACAAGACCATAAATACAAATAAGGTGGGGATGATAAACCATGATTAACTAATAACAAAGACCGGAACAAAACCAAATAAGGGCAAACAGGAAACTAGAAGGGGAAACACCTAACAAAATCTAAATCCAAATTTTTATGTATTTTTGAGAGCCTGATTACAAAAAAAGTCTCACCATTAAATGCCATTAAACACTTCAACATAAATTAAACATAAAGCAGCCTTACAAATAAATAAAACACTGCTTAAATAATGCAAACAAGTCACTGGACAACATTACTTAACATTACATGTAAAAAATAAATAAATAAATAAATAAAAAATCACGTGCCATGGATAAATTAAACGGAATAGCCTCCACACCGACAATTAAATCATTTTGATTAAAATATATTGTTGATGAATATAATAAGATAAAAATAAAAGTGGTGGTTATTATTATTAATATATCAATGATTTTGAAAAAGTATCTTAAATTAATACCACTGTTTCGAATAGCAGCATGCAGTTTTAGCTGCGTGCGCTGCTGAAGAGCTGAATGAACAGAGGTAAACTGAAGCGCTTATTATTTATACAACATAAACATAATATTATAACTTATATATGCACAAAAAGAAGCAAATGTGCAAATTACGCGCTAATAAGATGTGATGCTCTTGGCTCTTCCCGCAATAACGCGCTGAAACGTGACAAATTAAGCCAAAGAATTCAGAACGTTTTATTATAATAGCGTTCTCATTATGATATTATATGATAGTCCCAATCATTGTTATTAATGCATTGCTGTTCGAGCTGCGTGCGCTGAAACTGAAGAGCTGAACACTGGTAAACTGATGCCAGTGGCGCCTCCAGAAATTTTTCATAGGGGTGGCCAGATGGGGCCACTTAAAATCTTGGGGTGGCACACCAAAACTATAAACCATAATTTCAGAATTTTATTCTACTGTTGTAGTAAACTGTCTGAGCGCGCAACATCGGCATGGACGGAGGGGCGGGGGGAGAGGGCTGGCTACTGTGTGCGATCGAAAGTCTAGAGCGGCTTGCCTGCCTGGCTGTGCATTAGGGACGAAATGCATAACTGATGCTACTAAAATTTATACTGGCCAGTGGGGTGCCCAGGAGTCGGCCAGGGGTGGCCACGGCCACCCCTGGCCACCCCCTGGCGGCGCCAGTGACTGATGCGCTTTGCTGGCAACTTATTTAACTCAAGGAAACGAATCATATATGAGATTAATCAGCTATTTAAATAACATAAACATAATATTACAACTTATATATAAAAAAGACCCAAATACACAGGTAAACTTGAACTAAGTTACGTGCTAACCAGAATGTGTAACTTCTGTTGTGGATGCGCTCTCCCCGCACAACCTGATCTCACAGAATTCCGTGTAATGTTCACGGACTTAATTAACCTCCGAATCTGTGGTGGCATCACGGAATCACCGAAAATTCCGTGCTGGGCTCACAGAAGGCATCAGCCGTGGTCCATGCACGGATTCACTGGTTCAACGTAAAAAGAGTGACTCCGATGCAGTTATACTTTCACTGGAGTACCTGACAGCCCCTACCCTAAACCTACCCAGTTCTGAACAATAATGATGACGATAAATTTCCCAGTATCGCGTCGGCACACTGACTTACATTGGTATCACTTCTGTGAGGCCATCACGGAATTTTTTCTGTGAGCCCATCACGGAATTTTCGGCAATTCCGTGATGCCACCACAGATTCGGAGGTTAATTCTGTGAGATCACGTTGCCCCGCAACAACGCCCTGAAACACGACAACCTCTTGTTGTCTATGCAGGGTCAGAAAGCTCTCAGATTTCATTAAAAAAAATATCTTAATTTGTGTTCTGAAGATGAACGAAGGTCTTACAGGTTTGGAACGACATGAGGGTGAGTAATTAATGACAGAATTTTCATTTTTCGGTGAACTATCCCTTTAATACTATTAGTATATCTCTGTAGCCTTATACTGTAGCTTTCAAAGAACTGCATTATTATAATACATATTTAGCAGTAAGCATAACTGACTTGCAGGTCTTACAGTGTGCAATTACAGGTAGAGTGCAAGCATCAAGAAAAAAACAAAAACAAAAAAAAAACTGTAAGGTCAGTATCATGCTAAGATTATAACATTGGGTCCCACTTTATATTAGGTGGCCTTAACTAATATGTACTTACATTTAATGCCACCAAACCTGTCCCTAACCTTACCCATGGTCTTTTTTTTTTTTTTTTTTTTTTTTACAAATTACGGTGTAAAACGTGAAAAAGACACATTGTGATTTTATTTATTGTACTGTATATTTGTGTTTCGGTGGCTTTATGTGAGGATTATTCCCTATTTGTGACCACAAAAAGTTCTGAAGATGGAAAACTTTCTGATCGTTATTATTTAATACTGTAAAATTCACAACAGTCGTTATCATAATTTATGTAAAGCCATTGTGTTAAGCTGAATTATGTCACAATTCCAGACACCTGATGAGTAACGGTTTTATTTCCTCATTAAATCCATTTTTTCTTGCATTTGGCTTTTGGCAAGTGTTAATTTACACCCTGCACACAATGCTAAATTGCACTTGATCATGTAAAACAACAGTAACAGATAATTAGCACACAGCGTAGCAACACAAAGAAAACATAAGCACTAACTTGTTATCTGGGTCACAGATAACAGATCAGAATAATTATTTAGAGAGCACTGGAGAGGAGATAAGTTTGAATTCAGAATGGGCCGCTGCTGTACTTTTGAACTGATTTGAAGCAGATCATAGAGCTCCACTTGTGAAAACAACCATCCTGTATGAATGTTCACAGCTGGAATGGCTTCAGATCTGGAAATGCTTATGCAAGGAGGTGCAGGGTTAAACACACACACACACACACACACACACACACACACACACACACACACACACACACACACACACACACATTTGAAGTGTGCATGTTTTTGAGTGAGTGAAGGTGAGAGACAGAGGTTCAGCAAAACTGTTGGTCCCTTGTTAAAAAAAATGAAAAGAGAAAGAAAGAGAGAAAGCATTGAAGGAACAATAGAAAAAAATGCCTAGAGACAGTCAGAAACAGTTCAAATCAACTCAAGCAGTTGGACTATTAAACGAGCCATGTGGTTTTAAAAATGAAAGAGCTGAATCATCGCATCTACAACAAAGCAGTGAACGTTCAGACAAAACTCTGCTCAAATCAGACTTACCGTAACAGTAATATGATGATCTGTTCACACCCACCGTGATGCTAAATCATAAACAAATGGTCTGTTCGCACCAAAAATTAACTGAATATTTGTGAGGCTGAATGAAAAACATAATGGTTGAATTCTTACACATATTTTCCTTAAAAAATTACAAAAATTACAAAAAAAAAAAAAAAAAAAGTTACGGTACTGTATACATTAAATTATGTCACAATTATTTTAACAAAATTATTTTATTGTCACAGATATTTTGACAACCTTAAAATGTATTCGATAAAAAGGTATTTGATGCACAGGGAAAGAAAGAAGCATGTGACAAAATGTATGTAACTTATGTAACTTTCAGTCTTGTGTAAAGTTCACAGTTATGTCTATTCACTGTCCTCAATGCCAATTTCTACTAATTGCTCCGGGGCCGGATTCATGAAAATCTTCTTAAGAAATACGTTATGAAATTTCTTAAGATAATTTCCAAGGAGTTCGAAAGAATGCTCCTAAATGCAATTCTTGAAAAATTCTTTACAAGTTCTCAAATATGTTCTTAAGAACATCTTATTTTTTTTTTCCCTAAGAAGATAAAGACAGTCTTTATCTGATTAAATACATGGCATTTCTTGCTAAAGACTCACTGATAAACTAAAGGAAAAAACATTTCAAGGATTGGCTTTTTGCGCTGCCTAAAGATTTTCGTAATACTCATAATAAGCACACACAAAAATATAATAACAATTAGTTTGAAATAACCCAATAAATTCATAAAATCATTCTTACTATTTGGGATTTAAGATAAGTCTGAGGTTAGCCTAATTTTAAGAAATTATTTACAACGATTTTTAAAGAAAGTTCTTTTCAAGAATTTAAATTATTCATACGTTTTATCTTCAGAACAAAAAAGATGAGAATATTCTTAAGAAGAATTTTTGGGAATATAAAATATCCTGAACATTTTCTTAAGTTACACTAAAAAAAAAAAAAAAAGGTGCTATGTAGCACTAAAAGTGGTTCTTGGCTCGTAATCATAGGGGAACCACTTTTGGTTCTATATAGCACCATATCTTTAAAGGTGCTATACAGCACCTTTGTCAAAAGGTGTTATGTAGAACCATAAGAGGTGCCATATTGCATTGTATTTCTTCAACAAAAACCAACAGTGGTTCTTTGGCTCGTAAAGAACCTTTAAAGGGGCTTAACAGGTTGTTTGTACGGCAGTGGTGCTATATAGCACCTTAATCACCCCAAAGAACCACTGAAGAACTGCTGAAGAACCATACAGGAGCTTAACAGGTTCTGTATATGGTAGCGGTGCTATATAGCCCCTCACTCGTGCCAAATAACCAGTGAAGAACCGCTGAAGAACCACTGAAGCACAAAGATTTGGTGCTATACAACACCAAAAGTGGTTCCCCTATGATTACAAGCCAAAGAATCACTTTTAGTGCTATAAAGCACCATTTCTTTTTAAAGTGTAGAAAATAATAAGAAAATGGCAGTTAAGAAGAAATTTCTTAATAACTGCACACTATGAATCATTAATTAAGCATTAGTAAACAGCCAATTCATCCTGTATAAAGCATTGTTCCAACATTAATAGGCAATAGTAAGCAGTTTATAAATACATCTATACATGTTTTGGTCTTGAGCATATCTATAATGTTTGATAATTGTATTTTCATACTTTATTAATTATCAATTTATTCTTTCTAAATTATTACGTTATTTACAAACCAGTTATTTAGGAGTTGTCAGTGGTTCATAAAATCATTTGGAAAGTGTACGTAAATGATTAATAAACTATTTAAATGTACATTTATAAATCTTATTATTTAGACACATGATTATAGTTGCTCAGTGTGTTATCAAATGCTTTATTAACACATATTCCTGCAGTAATTCATAATTAAGTCAAGTAGTTATAAAACATTTAGTAGTTGCCAGCCATCTATTTTTGTGAGCTCATCTAAAGTGAGAACTATTCATACCTTGTAAAGCATTTGCAAAGCAGATTTAAAGGCTCATTTATCTTCCAAACAGAAAAGTTAAACAAACACAACACCGAGGGATACAGAACACAGAAATATTTTTTTTTCAGGATGCAAAAAATGAAAATGTACAGCTGTACACTTGATAAAAAATGAAAACTAAACCTCTGCAATTTCATGGAAATAAATAAAATTTCAAATAGATTTCAAAAATTTTAAAATAAAAATTCAAGTGTAGAGTTGAACAGTTTGAAAAACAAATTTATGAGTTCTGTATCCCTCTGTGTTGTGTTTGTTTAACTTTTCTGTTTGGAAGATAAATGAGCCTTTAAATCTGCTTTGTAATAGACATGCTTATAAATCAAGAACAAGGCATTTATAGCTGTATTTATTAACTGCTTACTAATGACTATTAATGTTGGGACAATGCTTTATAAAGGATGAACTAATGCTTACCTAATGATTCATAGAGTGCAGTTATTATACAATGTTACCAGAATAATTTGTGAATCCAGCCCCAGCAATCCATGTTCAACATTCTTTTGCAATGAACATTTGTGCCAGATAGGGAATCTGCTTTTAAGATTTTGTCCGTACATCAGTAGTGAAACTAAAACAGAAAATGGCAATGGTGTTGACCAGATGTCCTTTACTGACAAAAAATAACTCTGGCCAACAGAAGATGTGAAAAGGTGGAAGAGGCTAGTAAAGAGAATATCTCTAATATTATCCTCCACTGTTTCGATTTTAGGTGCAGAGAGTGCAAATAGCCTTCCCCTGGGAAGATATGTACTCAGATGAAGGTTGATGATGCAGTCACACAGCCAATAAGGAGGAAAAAGTGAAGCTTTTCTTCTTCTGAACCTCCCCTAACGGTTGTTATCCAGTAGATCAACTGGACTCATAGACAGTAGATTCATGGAGATCAGAAGGCTTGAAAGAGGCTGCTGCAAATTATGAAGGAAAGGAACGACTTCAGACGATTTTACAGTAATATGTTGTGACTGCTATTACCCCGTCTTATTACATTTACACCAGGCCAGTCAAACTGATGATTGTGTTGGCTCAGCCAAGTAAATAATGAGTTGGAAATTTGGAGAGTGGATGAGGTGGAAAGACTGGCTCTTTTTAATACTCCTTAAGTGTTGGCTTATGCAGAGTTGGAAGGAAGATGTGACCTGATGGGTTTCTCCTAACTTCCATCTAACTTAGTTATTTCAGACAGTTGAAATTGATAAGAGTTATCTTGAGGCATCATTGGGCCAGGCTAATATTCAGAAATTTTAAATAAATAAATAAAATAATAAAAGTAGAAATGTTAGCAGAAGAGATGTTCCTCTTGACTCCATGATATAACGGTGAAACAGTAGCCGGGTTTCCATGAAAAGTTGTGAATTTAACTTAAGATTGAAATATTGCACAAAACATTTGCGAATAAGCATTGTTTCCATCCAACTAGTCAAAGAGAACAAAATCGTCACTTCCTGAAAAACTGTCGCTTTATATCACTAAGAAAAGGAGGAGAAGCCAACGGATATAATAATTTTCATATATGTGACCCTGGACCACAAAACCAGTCTTAAGTCGCTGGGGTATATTTGTAGCAATAGCCAAAATTACATTGTATGGGTCAAAATGATCGATTTTTCTTTTATGCCAAAAATCATTAGAATATTAAGTAAAGATCATGTTAGTAATATGTATTGCTAAGAACTTCATTTGGACAACTTTAAAGGCGATTTTCTCAATGTGTTGATTTTTTTGCACCCTCAGATTCCAGATTTTCAAATAGTTGTATCTCGGCCTGTGCTATCCTAACAAACCATACATGAATGGAAAGCTTATTTCTTCAGCTTTCAGATGATGTATAACTCTCAATTAAAAAAAAAATGACACTTATGACTGGTTTTGTGGTCCAGGGTCACATATTATAAATTACTTGCACCTCAAAGTGAGCGGATGAAAAAATAAATGTGGTCATTGCTTTTGGAGGCGGATGCCTCCTGTTTGGGAACGCAGTTATGTAAGACAGTTCTGGGAGTCAATAATACAGAAACACTTTGATGACAGACTTTGCTCGGGCATTTCAGGATAGTCTGTTTGACCTCATCTTTTGCTCTCACTCTGAGTTAGATGACCAGCCCTTATTGCATTAGAGTTGGTAAGGTTACAAGGGAGGTCTGGGCTTGGTCTTGTGAAGCTTGGTCTCTGTTACTCTCTTTTCATCTGGTTGTCAAGACAGACGGCTGGATCAGTAAGGCTCTCCGAAACTGGCACAGCATTTCTTGTGGTCAACTCAACCTTCAGAATCCCCAGAAAGTGTTTAATAGAAAGGGAAAAAAAAGTTGTGGTGGTTGTGGCTGTGCAGCCAATGTCTGGAACTCAACCGCATATTTAGGCAAAATGCAACACCTCTGACGCAGGTTGAGAAGACACACTGAGCCCCTCCCTGGCTTTGGAAAGGGTGATTTAATACTCTTGAGTTCTTCACTGAAGACAATGATATCACAGCAGAGCATACTGCTCCCAAACTGCAGTAGCACAGGTCAGTCCCAGTGAGTAGACGCTATACTCCACCTTTGACTGATTGTTGGGAAACTTGTACTCGACATTCAAAGGTTAAGGTATACACTTTCAAAAATAAAGATTCCAAAAAGGGGTTTTCTCAGTGAGGTCATAGAAGAACCATTTTGATTCCCCAAAGAACCTTTCAGTGTTCTTAAAAGAACCATTTTTATTAGTGTGAAGAACATTTTAATTATCTGAAGAATCCTTTTCCACCATAAAGTAATGTGCAATGGAAAGTTTTCATGGATGTTGAAGGTTATTCATGGAAACATTAATACCAATAAAGAACCTTTATTTTTAAGAGTGTATTGAACAAGGTAACCCTGCATTGGCTTGGATCCAAATAGTAGCACTCTGGAGCTAGTACTTGTATAACCCCTAGGGTATAGTGGGCTGTGTTGGCTTGGCACCTGAGGAGTCTTTGACATCTTTGTTGACCATTGTTTGTGGAATTTGTTAAATAGTCTCAGAGAGGCCTTGTAAAAACGTATATGGTCATAACTTGATGGAATACCTTTTCATGTCTGTCCATTGTTTCTTTAAACCTATGTATGTTTATAAATCAAACTTGGGTTTCAGTGTTGTTTGGTTGGTTGGAGTTTCCTCCCCTACAATGCAGTCCAACTTGTTGGGTTACCCAAAAGTAGACAGCCAGGGCTTAAAACAACCCTTTACCCTTTAACAACAAAGGGTTTCAAAGTTGCAAAGGGACATTCAACTCAATACCATGTAGTGAGCCAACAAATCAAGAGCAATTAAACAGGGGAACCGACAAGAACAAATTTAACACAGCTCTGCATGACAATTGATAAATCAAACAGGGGTGCATTCCCTTACAATGACATAACTCGCTGATAAACCACCATAGTACAATGCATTGTTGTGGAAACGAGCTAGTCATGATGTTTCACGAACACGGTCACATCTCCGTCATTTGAACCAATGATACCAACGAACCATTAGCTCAACGATATAGGGCCATTGTTAATGATGTAACATGCATGTGGTGGAGTAATAACTTCTGCTAATTAATTGATTTTAAATCTCTGAGATGCTGTTGTAGGCTATTAAACATGGCACCTAATGACTAATTTACTATTTTTATTTATTAAATTTTTTCCCTGTCATTTTGCTTTATTTGATGTTTGATTCATCACAGGTTCCTTCTTATTTCAAAAACCGTGCTTATTGAGGATGCACAAAAATATATAGATTAAAATGCATATATAAATGATATAGAATGGAAGATATAGATTGTACTTCCATCTTGTAGTTTCAACCATGTAAGTTTGTGATGCTTCTTGTGAATGTTCATTTGAACTATGATTTCGGAAAACACCGAATCATTGAACTATGCTGGTAACGATGTAACTTGCAACCATAGTTAGCAAACAATGCTTTTGGGAAACTCACCCCTGAACAGGAGCTAATGTCAATAAAACAAAAACACTTACTCAAAATTGTGGCCTCTAGTGGCCTTCATTGAAAATTAGCTCTCTATTAATAATTGTCACATTCTGAGCAGCCAGGTGTGAAGGAAATAGTTAGAGAATATGTAGCTAACCATGAATGGAACAGAAAATTAGCAACTTTACCATTAAGTACGTTTTGGCAGAAGCAAACAATTTTATAAGCTACATCAAAGGTCTTCAACCTTGCTCTTGAAGATTCACTGTCCTGCAAAGTTCATTTCATCCTGCTTTAACACAACCTGTGATTTTTCAAGCAATCCTGAGGACCTTGATTAGCTGGTGGAGGTGTATTTGATTAGGAATGGAGCTAAAATCTACAAGACAGTGGGTCTCCAGGAGCAGAGTTGACATTTTAAATATGTGGGGATTAAAGAAGCAGCAGATCATGGTCAACCCACTGCTTTTATTATTGAACTGATATCTGTGATGGGCATAGACAAACTGAAAACCTTACTCCACCCTTAGTAAATGTTCAGGAATGTGGCATGTGGCATTGTGCTACCAGTGCTTTGGGGAAGAGGGTGACTCATTCTGTCATAAAGCAGTTTTGACTTTCTGCTGTATGTGACATTCCCTCAGGGCAAGAGAATTGAACCAGGGAAACCCTTTAGAGTACATCCTATTGAAAAACACTCACAGAAGCAATCCCCAGTCAGAGTCAGACTGTAATCATAGTAACCATGTAACCATAGGAGTCTTGCTCAGATCTTGTCATGGATCAAAACTTCCTATCTAGCGATTGTATAAGTCTTTTCCATTTCCTTGTGTTTGCTTTCTAAAAGGTCCTTCAGGATTTGAAAGGACCTTTGCAAGTTTAGTTCAACCACTTTTGCTTAATAATTGGTTTCCATTCATTGTATTAGCAATGCCATCATTGAAGGGTAAATTATGAACTTTACATATACATTTGCAGGAATACATAGAGATATTCCAGGTTAAATGCATCTGTTGATAGCGCATGTGTTCGCTGTAATTACCACTGAATAGCATTGTTTTATTTACAGTAGAAGTGTACTCGAGATTCACACTGGAAAGATGCTTTGAAACATCAGGACATGTCTTGTTTTGTCCATCTGATGTCCAGAGAGGTGTTTGCGTTTTAAAATTAAAAGCCCAGATTGATTAAAATGGAAGCACAACTGGAAGACTGTATTTGAAGGTTCAGACTAAATTTAACAGCAAAATGATTAAATTAATCACTGGCATAAACACAGCACAACTGATGATGTACAGGGCAAAATATACCGTACTGTTTAGTATCACCCACGAACAGTCACCACGTCTTTGGCAGATGAAAAGCCTGTGTCTATGTGGTTTGGAAATATCAGCCTTATGAGCTGCTTTAGCACCATTGTGCACCTTATTTCTTGAACTTGTATGAACTGATGCCTGAACAATAACATATGAAGCTCTGCTGAAAAATTGCTAAGATATGAAGCTTGGATGTTCAGAGCAGCATCTGTTTTACCAATCGTTAGCTCTTGGGGAAAAGACTTCAATGGGAGGAAAAACAGAACAGGTTTCAGGACGAGGTGAGGGGAGGTTTTATTTATTTTTTTGCTGGGGAAGTTTCTCGTTTCTCCCTTTAGGACACCATTCTAAGTGAAACATCTCTTCCTTTCTGTCTGTTTCCTCTGCCCCTCACTGCATGAGCCATAAACTGTCCACCCAGACTTATAGATCTCTGCCAGAGCAATGTAAGGGCAGATGGCTTTTGTTTGAGTCTTGTTGGCGTCATGGAAAAGCATTGCTTGAGTTCTAGGAAGATCAGGGATGATCAGAGAGCATTTCTTGACACCAGCACTAGAGAATCATTCTAGTGACCCTGGATTTTGAAGGCTAATTGAGCAAGATAATACTCTTAAATACATCTAAATTGCCTTGTCCCAAGAGTTAGGAAATAATCTTTTCCCCCGAAACGATGCATTGACAAGTGGTATCAAACTGTTGCAGGCCAAGTCTTTTTGAGAATAAAACTGGTGCATGCACTAACATTGTAATCAGACAATAGAATAGAAAGTGAATAATGAAAAACAACTTATTGAATAAAACTCATAAAATTAATAGTGTAACACATCTATAGAATGCTTCTCAAGACTTACCTTAGAATGTGGATGAAATAAAATGTAATAATAAATGTAAAATTCAATTATAACTATAGGACTTACATAAACACTGGATAAACAAGCTTCGGGGTTACTTTAACTTTGCCTTGACCCTGCTGTAATATCATGCATCAATTCTACCAGGAAATGTTGACCAATTTCCCAGTCTTTCACCATCCCGGTCTTTCTTCTTTAATTGTACTTGGTCCAAGTTCTTGACATTACTCTTCTCAGAATTCCAGTTCTATTATATTGTACACGTCTAAGCAGTTTGACAAGATAGTTTTTCCTGTCAGTGTCAGCATACAACGATATAGAGTCCAAGATTCAAGAGGCCAAATATTATAGTGCCAAATATTGATTATATCTTCCTTCAAAGTCTAAAGCAATCCCATGACTGTCACAAACTCTCCAGTTTCTTCAATTACTGTGACAATTTTCCAGAATGAGATCACTGTCTGATTCACATTTACAGGACATGATGTCAAACAGTGGAACATCAAGTGAGGATTATGCTTCTGCGTAGCATCGAGAAAAAAAAAAAAAAACTTGGAGGGAAAGTTTTTTTTTTTGTATAAAATTTTACCATAAAAAATAAATGCACATCCACTGTGTTGAAGCAATCAGACCATAATAACCATTATTGACTTTGCAAGAAAAACACACAGAATGGCAATTCCCAAAGTGGTCATTCTGGCCCAAAACAACAGAGCTTTGGGTATTTCAAAATACCACTTGATAACTTGCCTGAATATTAGAAATTTGGTCAAAGTTACTCTAAGAGATGGAGGACTGGTTAAACCAAATTGTCATTGTACATGGATTTAATAATCATAGCGTGGATTTGGTGTCCCACACATCTTGACTGGCTGTAAGTGTGAAGCTATGAGCCAAGATACAGTAGGATGATTGCCACACACAAATAGAATGAGTGTTCTGGAACTCCTGACTGAAAGGAAAGACGAACAGTTGCCACGCTATTGACATCACAATCATAACCATTTACGTTCTTGTGGTTCAAAGCATGATACGTGCTCCTTTCCACATGCCCACAAGAAATTTCTCTTGGGTTTCCATCAGCAGACTATCCTTAATTGTTCTGGTCTCCACGTGGGAGATCAGCAAGGGAAAGCTATAGAACTCCTGAGTCACTCTGTCCTGAAATTAAGCGGTCACACATCATACAGGAATTGAAGTCTACTGTGGGTTTTATATTCCCCCACAAATAATGGCTATGCAAAAACCTCTACAGTCTGTTTCTACTTAATATTAATATTCTTTTGTCTCTGTAGTGAGGAGAGAAAATTGCTTGTTGTACTACATGACCTCAGTAAGCATTTTCACACAGACTTTATGGAACACGTGAACTTTAACAGTAATTGCTTTGAGTGGTTCCACACTGAGACTCTCTATTCTACTGGCAGAGCTTTTCTCTCACACTCACTGGGTTTTTGATGACTGAGCTAAAATCAGCACCGTCAAAGACTTTAGCGAGACATTGAATTATGGACAATTGCTTGCTGAGGGGGATTTGGACAACAGGTATTCTACTCAATCCAAACAAACCCCATTAATCATCAACCTTTTAACTCCTTGAGGATTTGCTATTCGGCTGTCACCTCACTAGTTAAGTTTCTTAATGGAATAATTCACATAAAAATAACAAATGTCTTTCAACTTTCATGTTGTTCCAAACTATGGTTTTCTTTTTTTATGAAGAATGCAAAAGAATATATTTTAAAGAATCTTTAGATGTTTCTGGCCATACCCTCGTACGCATACACAGACGTTCGACGCATGCGCTTTGTGCCAAATTGCAATACCTCTCCTGGCCTAATGGGGGCCAGTGTTTGCACAATCTCTCTCCACGAGTTAAAACCCATATAAATATCTTTGTATTCGTTTATGCTACAGTTAAATCAAGATATTTTCTAACCTCTTCGCACAATTTCTCTTCTATGTAGGCCTCCATTGTCGCTGTAGATTACCCGCATTCAGGTTTGTTCTGTTTATGCAGTTTTTCTTCGGCTACCTTGTGAATCGATACCCCCACGGCAGGGTTGCCACCTTGCAGATAAACTAATTACTGCAAGAGAGTTAAATGTGCATGTGCGACCTGCACGTACAAAGTAAACAATTCCATTTTTTTCCCGGAAATTATCTTTAAAAGTAATGCATTGCAAGTTACTTACTTTTTTTATTGAAAATAATGTGTTGCGTTACTTTTGCATTACTTTTTCTGTGCTAGGCTTGCTTGTATGTTTTTAATATAAAAGGTTACATTTTTGCCAAATGCAAAAGCCCAATTGTTGCGATTGGATTGGATTATCGAAGGTCAGCAGTAAAAACATTGGTTAATAAAATGGGATTAAATACATAAATGATATGTGTTAACAATGAACAATGAAATGCATTACTTTACTAGTTTACATTACTAGAAAAAAGCAATCTGATTACGTAACTTGTTTTATTTGTAATGTGTTACCCCTGACACTGCTTCTGAAGTGATATGGGTATCAGTAGAAATGAAATAGCATATTGCAAAGGAAGAACATAATCTCATTGATTTGATAGTCAGCTTAAGACAAACTAATTAAGAGCATTATTAAGCAAAGACTGGAGGAAAAGTGGCATAAACAATGGATGGGAAATCAAAGGGGGAGAGATGAGATATGCAGGAAAGAACAGAAGATATAACATCAGATTTTGACACAAGACTAAACAGAGCACTATCAAGATAGGTAATAATACAGGTAGATGTGAATGATGTGGGCAAAAAGAAACAGTGAGACATGTTATACTCCACTGTCAGAAATCTGAGGCTAAAAGAAGGAATTTGATCCAAAACATAAGGAAGGTAAGCTAATAGATAGGATCAGGAAATTACTGTTATTGAATCCCTTTTCACTATCTTTAGAATAACTTAGAATTTAGAATGATTGAAGATATAAACAGGCAAAGAGAGGAAAAGGGAATACACACTTGAATACTTCAATTACCAGATGTCCTGATCCACACTCCATAGTTTTTAATTAGCATATTATTAAAACCTGCAAAAACCTTTCTGTCGAGTGATGTAAATAAATTTTACGATAGTTTGTACATGCATATTATATGTAAAGTTGCTTAAGCAAAATCAAGGAGTTTATAAAACTGGTTTATTCATTCTTTATACTGTAGACATACATATCCGCATTTGTGCATCAATGACTGCGTTTACATGCGCACGAATATTGCGATTATTTCCAATAATCAGAGTAAGGACTTAATCGCATTTTGATGTTTACATGTCAAGAGCAAAGCTCTTACTCCCGTTTACATGCAATTTCCATTATTCTTATTATTCGCTAAGAATTGTGGTTAATTTTTTACTTCCATTATTCACATACCCCACTGGACAGCACAAATGATGTACTCAGAAAGAGCAGTGTTACTGGTCGCTGTTTTAATTTATTTACGTCTAATGCATAATGATTTTGTATGGCTGTATTCCACGCTTTTTCGGCGCAATAGAAATGTGATGGAATTTGTTTCCCTACGCTGCCGTCGCGTTCTATTTGCCTTTTCTGGATGAGGGTAAGGAACAGAGACTGCTGGCAGCTTGTTGTGTTTTCCTCAGAATGCGATGCTTTCTTCCCCTCCATCGTTTCTAATCTCCGTATTATTACAGGTGCGTGTCACGTTATTCATATATGTCACAAGCGCATGCGCACTTTGGTCAGAGCGGCAATACTGCGATTAAAGTGTTTACATGCCTGTATATTCCGATTAAAATCGGCGTACGCCACCTATGTTAATACGATTATGCCTGCTTCGATTATGAGCTTAATCGTATTATTTAGATCGAAGTATTGCGTTTACATGAGGTAAAGCATAATCGCAATATCGCCAAAATCTCATTATAATCACATTAAGAGGGTCCATGTAAACGCACTTAATGTCTGTAATGTGTGCTGTAGGTGAGAAACTTTTAGGAATCTTATCCAAGTTGTAGGGTAGTCAATATTGGTCAGTCAGTCGTATCTGACATAAGGGATCCGCGAATGAAACTGTGACCACAAACACCATTAACTTAAGTCAATTATATGGCAATAATCAGCAATATGCTTTCACACAAATAACTTTATTTTTGGAATGTTTCAATATGTTTTGACACAAATGACTTAATTGAGTTTTCCATTGACACAACATGGCACTGAGTTGTTAGAAAAGAAATGCGTAGAGACATTATTGCTTGATGACGCCAGGAACCGATGAATTGGCTTTTTGAACTGGTTCAATTAGCCGATCTGTCTGAAAAGAACCGGTTTGAGGAAATGAATCAGACTTTGCTTAACTAGTCTGCATACGGCCAATAAAAAAGAAAATCCACCAATGAACGTTTGATATACAGGTGCATCTAAATTTAAAAAAAAAAAAAAATTAAAATAATAGAATATTGTGAAAAAGTTATTTTTTTGTAACTTATTTCAAAAAGTTAAACTTTCATATATTATAGATTAATTACATGTAAAGTAAAACATTTCAAAGTTTTTTTTTGTTTTAATTTTGATGTTTAGAGCTTACAGTTCATGAAAGTCAAAAATTCAGTATCTCAAAATATTACAATATTTACATTTGAGTTTGATTAAATGACTATCCCTACAGTATAAATTCTGGGTATCTCTTGTTCTTTGAAACCACAGTAATGGGGAAGACTGCTGACTTGGCAGTGGTCCAGAAGACAATCATTGACACCCTCCACAAAGAGGATAAGTCATAGAAGGTCATTACTGAAAGGGGTGGCTGTTCACAGAGTGCTGTATCAAAGCATATTAAATGCAAAGTTGACTGGAAGGAAGAATTTGGGTAGGAAAAGGTGCACAAGCAACAGGGATGACCACAAGCTTGAGAATACTCTCAAGCAAAGCCAATTCAAACACTTGTGAGAGCTTCACAAGGAGTGGGCTGAAGCTGGAGTCAGTGCATCAAGAGTTACCGCGCTCAGACGTCTTCAGGAAAAGGGCTACCAAGACACTTCTGAAAGTTTTTATTGATGCTAAAGCATACAATTTAGACATATTTCAATATTTAAAACATACAAATCACTACGTGTCGTTAGGTTAACATTTTTAAATATTTATGTATATTTTATTTCATTAAGATATTCGTATTAATGTATGTTTTTATTATCATTTTTATCAATAAGCGATTTAGATTTTTAGACCCCTTAACGTACCCCCAAACCTAAACCTACCCATTTTATAGCGAATATGCATTTTTATCATTCTATCATTAAGCGATTTATATTTTTAACCTACCTCCAAACCTTAACCTACCCATACTTTTTATAGTTGCTAATGTAACCCCACCCAATTTTGCTTCTAATTATTAGCAGTCATTTCACAAAATACATGTGCTCATTTCTGCACCAAAACAATGTGCAACACTTTACATTTTACTACCAAATGATATGGAAAATCTTAATTTGATTTGTTATCTTACAACCCGAATCCCGGAAATGTTGGGCCATTTTTTTTAAAAATTTGAATAAAATGAGAACTAAAAGAATTTTAAATCAAATGAGCCAATATTTTATTCACAGTAGAACATAGATAACATAACAAATGTTTCAACTGAGAAATTTTTACAATTTTATTCACAAAATGAGCTCATTTCAAATTTGATGCCTGCTACATGTCTCAAAATAGTTGGGATGGGGGCATGTTTACCATGGTGTAGCATCTCCTCTTCTTCTTAAAACAGTTTGAAGATGTCTGGGCATCGTGGTTATGAATTTCTGGAGTTTTGATGTTGGAATTTGGTCCCATTCTTGCCTGATATAGGCTTCCAGCTGCTGAAGAGTTCATGATAGTCTTTGACATATTTTCCATTTAATGATGTGCCAAATGTTCTCTATAGGTGAAAGATCTGGACTGCAGGCACGCCAATTCAGCACCCTGACTCTTCTACTACGAAGCCATGCTGTTGTAATAGCTGCACTATGTGGTTTTGTATTGTCCTGCTGAAATAGACGTTGTCTGGGGCGGAGCATATGTTACTCTAAAACCTTTATATACCTTTCAGCATTCATAGTGCATTCCAAAACATGCAAGCTGCCCACACCGTATGCACTTATGCACCCCCTTACCATCAGAGATGCTGGCTTTTGAACTGAACGCTGATAACACAATGGAAGGTCTCCCTCCTCTTTAGCCTGGAGGACACGGCGTCCATGATTTCCAACAAGAATGTCAAATTTGGACTCGTCTGACAATAGAACACTTTTCCACTTTGAAACAGAGTATTTTAAATAAGCCTTGGCCCACAGGACATGACGGCGCTTCTGGACCATATTCACATATGGCTTCCTTTTTGCATGATAGCGCTTTAGTTGGCATCTGCGGATGGCACGGCGAATTGTTTACTGGCAGTGGTTTCTGGAAGTTTTCCTGGGCCCATTTAGTAATGTCCATGACAGAATCATGCCGATGAGTGATGCAGTGTCGCCTGAGGGCCCAAAGACCACTGGCATCCAACATTTGCATCCAACAATTGCTGTTCAGTGTTTAAACCCTTTTTAGCACTCCCGAACACTGTAAGGTAACGTGTACTTCGGTGTAATTTGCATACATATTTATTTCTGAAATGCTGGAAACAATCAAAATGGGTCTTTATTATGGCAGCAGCAGGTATACAATACAATTTTAAAATGTGTATTATAAACAGATATATAATGCGCATAATTATATACAAATATAGCGCTCGTCTGTTTTCCTATTTTTAAACAGGCGATTTAAATAATCAAATAATAAATAGGATTATATATAAAATATGCTATGAAATTGAATAATAAGAATACATTTTACATAATAATAAGTATTTTTAAATACATTTTACACAATGATAAGAATATATTTGTAAATAAAATTCATTTTATTTACAGCAGACAATGGCCAGAATCTTCCAAACAAGATGCAAAAACTATGCAAACTTTGCAAATAGTTTGGTAATTTTCCCAATTAATTTGACTTACACTGTAAAATTTTCTTCAACATTGCATATGCAGAGCACATTAGTTTGTGAATTGATGGGGAAAGCTTAGCATCAGACAATGCTCTGAAGCAGATTTAGTGTATGTTAAAGCCACTGAACACTGGAATTTTTCAGACCTGGGACAGTGTTGCACACTTGACATGTGTACACACTCTCAAGTAGCCAAAATCGCAAGTGAGAGTATTAGGACTGGCCCTCTGTACATGCACAATTCAGTAGGGTGCTGTGACACTCAAAAACTGCACACACACTTGAAGTCACATGGACAGTTCTGTGATTGGTTAAACAGTTACTGATGGCAGATTTTTTTGGTGTTTTTTTTTTTTGTTTGTTTGTTTGTTTTTGAATGAACCAGTCCTTTAAATTAAAACAATTCTTGTGTTAATAGCCTACCATAAACATGGGCAGCAAAGCTCCAGGGGCCGGTTGCACCAGCTGGACGTACACCCGGTTGTAAGGCTAGGCTGGACGTAAAATGCGCTTTAAGTCTTGCGTACAATTTATACCCGTTGCACCATCTCGGCGTAGTGCTACGTCTGACACTAAATCTTACGCCTAGTCAGAGGTAGGTGTAAAGTGAAAACTCATGATTTGCTCGGACATTATTAGTTTTTAGGATTCATGTCTGTTAGTTAATTAATACTGCAGACGTGAACTGAAATGTTTATGGTCTTTTCAGGCAGGATAAGCGATATCAATCACGGAGCTCGGTGTTGACTATAACACTCTGTCGACAGTAATTGAACTAATACAAAAATATTAATGTACATCTTGCAATTATACAGTAAAATATTACATATGATCAGGAATTATTAAAAGAAATGTAGCCTACCATTCCACATCTTGCTTGGAAGGACAGTATGCTTGGAAATATTTCACGTCTTTAATTCCATTCATTATTTGTAGCGTGCCTGCCATTCAATAATCGCAGTAAGTTTGTGCTTTGTTGTTTTTAATCAGAGATAAAAGTGTCAGCTTTCAAACTCTGTCAGTTTTATCACAAAATACAAACTATAAATGTGGTTTTCCAGCCACAGAAAGACGTCACGTTAAGTCACATTTGGCTACCTCAGGAAAGACTTAATTGTACATATAACCTCGATTGTCAGCTAGAAAAAAATAACTAAAGAAGGCTTGTATTGCATTCATTATATTTTACTTGACCTACCGCCTTCATTTTTAATGTTTGTTTAAAGAAATCTGTCATGGGAACGTGCAGGGAGACTATATAAAAATGCGGACTTGTTAGAAAATGTTTACTCGATGAAATCATGGCGCGGTGGCTTCACTTGTTATGATGTCTTGAGCAATTCAGTTCTATATTAGTAGTTGTAGCCATTGCAGCATGAACGTCATCTCAGCTATGTCTATAACTGCGGGAGAATGTGTCAGCGTGGACGCGCATCGTCTACGCCGGGCGTAGCTGCGCCTGATCATAGTTTTAGTTGGTGCAACAGGTCTAAATATTTATCGTAAAGCTGGACGTTGCAAAGCCCAGCGTAGGGCTTACACCCAGCTTTTTTACGTCTAGCTGGTGCAACCGGCCCCAGGTGGTCATTGCACAGGGAGGCCCTAGCTTAGCAATGATGCTAATAAAAACCAAAACATTTGTGCCATGTCTTTCATAACTTTCAGCAAATCATAGTAACTTTGAGCAACAGGAAGTGAAAACAAAAGGCATAAAAACAATTAATTGTGTGACCTATAACTGTTCACTGCTCACACCGAGCTCCACCATTAATGATGACATGATAAATGGTTTTTGTGAGTAATTTGCTTTTGTTTTTAGTTTAGAAATGAAAAGGGAAATTCCTATTAATTCCTAGTAGTTTATAACCATAACATTTTGTGTGTGTTTTTTTCTTTCTTACAACTGAGAAATTCTCCATTAACTTTTCACCTTCCATGAATGATGATTGTCAGGATTTCTTTTTTTATCATCCTCCAAAGCTACGCACCAAAAATGGTTTCATTCCCTCGTTTTATAGGCTTGTTAAGATTTTTGCACTGAGAATTTTAAAAGCCAATGACAGTCGGTTGTCCAAGATATTTAACCACATGAGTTTTACAGCAGTGCAAATCTAAACACAAAGCTGTACGTTTGACCTCCTTTGACGTGTACAAGTGAGCACTGTAATGGTTAATCAGTCTTCAGACCTAAAATAGCTTGTGGGTGCATCAGCCAACCACAGAATCACAAACTAGTCTCTCTTCTCTTTTAATGCATTCTTATCGGTTGAATGTTATGCGTCACTTTCCATTTTTGTGACATCATTGTGACTTTCTCAATCCTTCAGGGGTGTGAGTCACTGTTTCTGTAGTTCATTTCAATGGCATTTTAATGGGACATGTTAGACAGAAAAGATATGCATAGGCAGGTTGAACAGGGCTTTTGTGGTGAAGAAATCATTCAAATTTAGTGGTGATTCTGGAAGCAAAAACAAAACAAACAAACAAACAAAAAAAACATGAAAATCTTTTGTGACAGCACAGTAGCTGTGCATTAAACCTCTGCTGCTCGTCGGGCGGTTCTTCGCCTCCACTTCGTGCATTCAAATCGTTTAATGCACAGCTAGCCGTTGATTATCCCTTACTTATACTACGGGGCCGTTGAATGCTTGGATCTGATTGGCTGCCAAATGTTCTAAGGCAGGGGTCTCAAACTCGCAGTCTGGGAGCCAATTGAGGCCCGCGGGATGATATTTTGTGGCCCCCTACTTGGTATCAAAGTTTAGTGTTAGTGTGGCCCGCACGTTGTTTTCAAACGCACCTTTTTGCTGAGTCTTGCCGCGCTTTTATTTTATTTTTTTTATCACTTATGTGCTACCATAGATAGTCTCGTGACAGCTTCCAGCGGTGTTTGTTGTCAGTGGTTGTCAAGCTAGAATATTTTTTGTCGAGCACAGGGGCACCCCTACGTGTCTCATATGCACAGAGAAAGTTGCGGTGTATAAGGAATACAACGTCAGACGTCATTACTCAACTAGACAACTAGAAAGCAAACAAAGAGAATGAAGCGGCAGTCGAAGCTAGCTACGTGGTGAGTGAGATGATTGCTAGGGCCGGAAAGCCATTCAAAGAAGGCAAGTTCATCAAAAAGAGCATGTTACTAGCTGCAAGTAAAGTCTGTCTGGAAAAGAAGGGTCAGTTTAGCAACATCAGCCTTTCAGCTAACACAGTGGCAGAGCGCATTTCTGACCTGTCAGAAAACATATATGATCAACTGCGTGAGAAAGCCGAATGTTTTTGTGCATACTCAGTCACTCTTGATGAGAGCACGAACAACACTGACACTGCGCAGCTCGCAGTATATGTCCGTGGTGTTGACGACAATTTTGAAGTGATCGAGGAGTTGCTCGCAGTGATTCCAATGCATGGTAAGACCACTGCTCAGGAGATATTCCGCCAGCTGTGTGGTGCTATTGAGGATGCCGGTTTGTCATGGAAGAGGTTTGCTGGAATAACAACTGACAGAGCGCCATCAAAGACATGAAGGAAAAATGGACTGGTGGAACTTGTTCAAAGAAAACTGGAAGGGGAGAATGTGGAGGAGGCCATTGCTCTGCACTGCATTATCCATCAGCAGGCCCTTTGCTGCAAATGCCTGAGGTTTGACAATGTGATGTCTGTTGTTGTGAAATGCATCAACCATATCAGATCCAGGGGCTTAAAGCACCGGCAGTTCTGCGCCTTTTTGGAGGAAATAGAGTCAGAATATGAGGATGTGCTCTACTTCACCGAGGTACGTTGGCTTAGTAGGGGAAACGTCTTGAAGAGGTTTTTTGAGTTGAGAGCAGAAGTGAAAGCCTTCATGGAGAAGGATGGGATGGCTGTTCCTGTGTTAAGTGATCCCAAATGGCTCATGGACTTAGCTTTTCTTGTTGACATCACACAGGAGCTGAATGTACTGAACAAGAAGTTACAAGGCCAGGGGCAGCTTGTCAGTGCTGCCTATGACAACGTGAGTGCATTCTCTACAAAACTTGTGTTATGGAAAGCCCAGCTCTCTCTGACAAACCTCTGCCATTTCCCAGCATGCAAGGCACTCATGGATGTGGGCACACCATTCAGTGGTGAGAAGTATGCTGATGCCATTATGAAGCTACAGGAGGAATTTGATTGCAGGTTTGCAGACTTCAGAGCCACACAGAGCCAATTTTCAAATTTTTGCTGACCCCTTCTCCTTCGATGTGCACGATGCTCCTCCTGTACTTCAAATGGAGCTCATTGATCTGCAGTGCAATTCTGAACTCAAAGCCAAGTTCAGGGAGGTGAGTGGAAACGCAGACAAGCTTGGACAATTTTTGAGAGAATTGCCACCCTCCTTGCCTGAGCTGTCCAGGATGTTCAAGCGGACCATGTGCCTTTTTGGGAGCACATATCTATGTGAAAAGCTTCCACCATGAACTTCAATAAGTCAAAGTACAGGTCTAGACTTACTGATGAGAATCTTCAAGCCATACTGAGGGTTTCAACTGTTTCCTCCCTCAAGCCAAATGTGTCTCAGCTGTGAGGGAGGAAACGCTGCCAGGTCTCTGGCAGCAAGAAGTAGGCAAGAGAAGCCTATGTTCTGAAGAACCGTTCATGTTCAGAAGAAAAGTTCTTGTTCAGAAGAATAGTTCATGAACCTTTCATTTTCAGAAAGGAAAGTTTAAATTCAGAGGAACCGTTCATGTTCAGAAGAAACATTCATGTTTGATAATAAAGATTGAGAAAATTGGATTAGTTGTGCTCCTTTTTTTGGAATACTTGAAACCCTTTTTTTGTGAAATACATAATGCGGCCCAGCCTGACCCATACTCTACCTCCAGCGACCCCCAGGTAAGTTGAGTTTGAGACCCCTGTTCTTATATTCAGGGAAACACACGGCGAATGTAGTTCCAGGAAGCTCTTGACCGCATTACATGACCATATCACTTCGCCAAATGATTTCTGTTATTTCAAAGGTCTTACAACAGCAAAATAACCAAGACCCACAACGACACTGGGAAAATAAATAAATATAGTAAACAATATGATAAAAACGACAGATCATGTCCATGTTTTTGCCCCAAAATTACTCTTTATTATGTACGGAAAGCACATACTCTATCTCTCCCGCTCTCTCTCCCTCACAGACCGCACATACATAACAGTTACAGTTTGCACACATGCTAACATACATCGCGCTAATATTTTTAGCGGTACTCTGAAGATTTTATGAGTAAACGACTTAAAAACTACATGATTTCTCACAAGCGAGGTAACAACAATGGCGCTGTTCGTGATCAAAAGGAACTAAGTTTCACTATAACTAGAGACATAGCTGCCGAAGACTATTGAGAGAGCACAGAGGTTCTCTCTCTCTCTCTCTCTCTCTGTCTCTCTCATAACATAGTTATTAACTGTATTAACTGCATTATTAGTCTGCTATCAATGGCTCAAGCCTCCGTTACTAGGTTTAAAATGATGTTTTGGAATTAGCAATAGAGGCCTTGGATGAGATGCGGAAGAAATAATCCTACTCACAATAGCGATTTAAGTAGAAATACTGGACGAATGCCTTGAAATATATAATCTGATCGATGTCTTGAGGTGTGGCAACTGTAGTATAAACAGAATAATTGACTTCGGTCTGTTGAATTATTCAAAAAATAATGCATACCCGTCACGTCGTGACCGCCTCACCACCTTGGGTGTGCATTATTTTTCTAATAATCCAACGGGCCGTCATCAATTATTCCTTACGTAATTTATTTTTATTACAGTAACTATATAACATTTGGCCCCAGAATAACACGCCTGAACAATCAAAATGAAGTATTCCTGAGTGCCAAGTAATGATAGAGATCTGTTTAGTATTTAGAAGTCCTAGTGTACTCATTTTTGTTCCATATAAAGTTGATTATCCGTGGAATTTTCTCATCTATCAGAGAATTCTTACATCTGTTGCACATTTTTGACAATGAAAGTCTGTTTGAAATCAGAGAAAAGCTTTTTTGTCATTTAATGTTTACGAGATGTAAAATGTATGCGCTAGAGCATGTTAAGGTAAAGTACAATACTGTTACTTAGTACAATGTGTTTTGTGTTAAATCAGGATTAATGAAGACGGTTGCATGAGTGAAAAACAGCGAGACATCAAAGTGGCAGTGTGTTCTTCTCCTCCACAGCTGCTTCCCGGAACACTTCATATGTGTCTAACATGGTCAGTATGTGGTGCTGGTTCCATTTAACATACAGTAAATAAACCCACATTAGGCAACTATTCCTGTTCACAAAGTCATTTCAACCTTCTGGTTTGATTAGATGTTATTTGCTGACGCAGTCAAAAAGTCATGATCATTGTTGCTGTGTTGTCTAGAGAATCAACTAAATGTTTATCATCCATTAAATGTACTTTGATTGTGTTTGAGGTAAAGAATATCAAGAGACAGCATTTGAAAGCTTTAGACGTAAGTTTGGATCATGCTTTGAGAATGATCCAAAGTGCATCTTGCGCTACAATGAAAGCAAGAACTTTGTTCCAGTTTCCTTTTATTTCCAGGATAAAATGGGATTTCAAATCAGTGATTCTCAATGAGACCTTTGGAAGCCTGATTCAGCTTTCTGCTTGAGTTTTCCTGAAATCAGACATTACATCAGTTGAAATCATCCTGTAGTCTGACTGTCTCTGAGTCCAGCTGGACTCCTTCAGACAAGCACTATGAAAGACAGAGATAGTGATTTTAACCCTCAGAGTGCCTCCATATGCTCACCATCCACAAACCAACAGCAAACTGGTGTAGCAGAGTAATTCATAATCATAACGGCAATAGATTTCTATTGAGAGTGAAACTCTCTCCACACAGCATGATGCAATATTACAAAATGTGTCTTCATTCAAGAAGCTGCCTGACCGTAATAGCAGCAACTGATAGGCCGTTAGTGGTGGTCCAACAACAAATCCTGACACGGCAATCAAGTTTCCATTTACTTCTATGGGAAATCCCCTCATTTTAGCCAACATGTAATTCAAGCAATTACAGACTGTCTAGACAATGGCCGCTTTGTTTTCACAGCTCTGATTTTCTCTGAAAATGATACACTCAAGTATACCAGACCGAGGAATAGCACTATACTCTATATTTCTGCATCATATGTAGGGTTCATACTATGCATAGTAAGAAGATATTATGTTTTATGCATAGAATATCCAAATAACCTAATAGATTGATGATAATGTGCGGTAGTCAACCAGGCAATGGAAGCAATGGAATTTCTCTTGTAATGAATGAAACAAGTAATATTAGCTGCAATTTTTTGACTCAATATTTGATGAAACTGCCAAATGTTAATATATTTTATACAAAATGCAAGTAAGGGATAATGATAATGTTTCAGCTCTGCTGAAAAAGTGGAATGTTGCGACTGACCAATCAGAATCAGAATCAAGTATTCCAGAGAATTATATAATCATTATTATTACCAAGATGACAACTGGATGCATGACATGTGATGAGGTAATGCGACAATTGCAAACTGTGTTTTTTTTTCTTTTTTTATGTTATGTTTTTATGCATTTCAGTTTAGAGTATTGACATTTGCTTTATAAATTTCTGTAGTAAGTTTATTTTCAAGTGACAGTGATCTTATATGGCAATTATTAAGTATGTCAACGCAGCTGTCTTAGGTGCAAGACAATTTTGTTGTTTGTTAATACATTACGGCAGTTTTTAGAATTAGCAAAAGCTTATTATATACTAGTGTGAAGATGGAAAAACACTTACCAACCACTTCAGTATTCTGGTACACAAAGCTAAACACTGTTGTCGAAATGCTAGTCTTTTTTCACTCCTTAAAATGATTGAGAGTTCTGAAGCATTTACAAAGTTAACACTTAGCAAATGTCAATGAGTTCGCATTGAATATAACTTCTCCAAAAATAATTTGCTCTCTCTCTCTCTCTCTCTCTCTCTCTCTCTCTCTCTTTTTCTTTCCAGGTTTCTGTTTAATCAAGCCTTCTTTTCATCAACACAGTGAGTTGATCCTCCCATAATGAGGTTTGGTAGCAATGACATCATTTTTTTCCAATCAAATAAGGCAGACATTGTGTAAGTGGATACTTTACTAACTCTTAGTACAACTAGAAAAGCAGGAGAAAAAAAAAAAAAAGAAATCAGTAGAAACATGGATAATGTCCTGACAGAAAATTACCAGTACCTTTTTTGTTAAAGGAATGGTTCACCCAAAAATGAAAATTCGGTCATAATTGACTCACCCTCATGTTTTCCCAAATCTGTATGATTTTCTTTGTTCTGAACACAAAAGAAGATATTTTGAAGAATGTTGGTAACCAAAAAGTTGACGGTAGCCATTGACTTCCATAGTATGGAAAAAAATACTATGGAAGTCAATGGCTGCCATCATTCTGATTGACATAATTTTTATTTTTGGGTGAACTATCCCTTAGTTCGCAGACTTTTCCTACAAACCTAAAACCCAACACAATGCAATGCATAATTCAAAATATGGGAAAAACTCCTATGAACAATCCATACAGAAAATTCATTTATGTTAACATTGTGTTTAGCCCGTAAGATTTTATATTTTAGATACATTGCTATTAAAATAATAGTAATAATAAACCACTTCAAACTAAAGGCAGTCTTGTCTCATGTCAAATTCTTGATACTGTCAGCTGAGGATGATTTGGAGGAGTTTTCTCATGTGAACCACTATTTGACAATAATAATATACAGCTGTGGGAAACCTCAGCACTGTGCCAAACCCAAGACCTTGAACTTCTGTAAAGTAAACATGGGATTTTTCCCGATCAGGCAATTTAGCATTGAATATCTGGCAAACTTAATAAAAGTCTGTTCACTTGTCTTTGAGTAGTTACAAACGCAAGTGTTTTCAAAGCGTACATTAAAGATAGTTCAGAAGCGAATAAAGGTGAAAGACAGACAGACTATCGGTCGCCTTGAATTAGTTGTGTGATTAGTAGGTAGAGCTACATGGATGATTACATCAATTTTCTCATAACAAAGGTAAAACTGAAAATCATTATCAGCTGTGGCATATCAAACCTAAAGGTTAAGGGCTTAAATGTGTCTGTGGCACAGTCATAAACACAGCTAAATTGCCAACATGTGTCTAATTAGATTCAGCACTGTTTAAGGAAAAATATCCTTTGATTATTCTTCAAAAAAAGAAAAAAAAGCTGTTTTGGATGTTTGAGCGCTGTTCTAAGATCGCAATACCTTGGGAAGTTTACATAAGTAATAAAATATCTTTTAAAATACATGCTAGTAATGAAGTTTTTGTTCATATGCAATGTGAAAACACATAAGAGTTTGTGTACGCTCCATTCAAACCTGTTTGTTTCCTGGCCCAAAGACAGCAAATACACACCACAAATAATAAATACTGTGGAACTGTTGCATTATAAATAAACACTTTGCAATGACAGATTACTAGTTGTTACCAGTCAGCGCATTTTCTACCAGGCCGCCACTTACCGCTAAAAAGGTAAACTGTTTACTAGAACTGCATTAAAAGGTCATATCCTGTGCCTCTAGTTTAAATTGCTATAAAACCGGTCTAGGGAAACTAGTTGTATTTCACCACCATCTTTACTTTAAACCAGCTGACTGGAAATTAGTCTAGTGTGTTTATAGAAGTAAGGTCATGCTTAAAATGATCCATCATTTGTCAGAGAGGATTTGCCAATGCACACTAACAAGAACGATATAATGGATTATAAAGAGATGCTGCATGTATAGCCCATTACTGTAATTGTACCGGCCTCTCTCTTTGAAGACCACAGCTTCTCCATGAAGTCATGCATAATTTATATCTCTCACAAGGAATTATGCTCCAGCAGATGCCACGAATGAACGGCTGCAGGGAAGACAGAAATGTCATCAGGTTGGGATCTTCACGGCTGAACTGAAGACATGGGAAAAATGAATTAAAAGCTGGTTTTGTTTCTCAGCTGGCTCCTATAAAACAATGGTTCCCAATTTGTCTGTTTGATAGAGTCTCAGGGGAAAAACTATGCTAAATGATAATGAACTATAATTTGATAAATGTGACTCTGGACCACAAAACCAGTCATAAGGGTAAATGTTTCAAAATTGAGATTTATACCTCACCTGAAAGCTGAATAAATAAGCTTTCCATTGATGTATGGTTTGTTAGGATCGGACAATATTTGGCTGAGATACAACTATTTGAAATTCTGGAATCTGAGGGTGCAAAAAAATCAAAATATTGAGAAAATCGCCTTTAAAGTTTTGTTATATTTATGGTAGAAAATTTACAAAATATCTTTATGGAACATGATCTTTACTTAATATCCTAATGATTTTTGGCATAAAAGAAGCATCAATAATTTTGACCCATACAATGTATTTTTGGCTATTGCTACAAATATACCCCAGCGACTTAAGACTGGTTTTGTGGTCCAGGGTCACGAATAGTCTTGTCAACTTTTAAAAGGAAGTTAAAAGGGAAAAAAAATGACATCTTAAAATACTAATATATAATTTATTATTATCAGTAGTATTAATATTAGTAGTAGTATTAAATCATTTATAACATTGTGATTTAAAACATTTATTGAATTTGGAATTGTTACTGCTTGATTTAATTTTCTAAAGATGGATATGAGATTAACATTTTAATATTTTATCATTCTTTTGACACCATTTTTTGTTTTTTAAGTAATACAAATTAAATTGGTTTTTAAAGGTTTATCCATCTTAATGGACATAAAAGTCATAATTCAAAGCTATATTCTATTAATTAATATTCTTAATTCAAACTAGTAAGCAAACTATTATTGTCAACTTTGATGATGAACTATATGAAAATGGTAACGGTTTGAGATATCAAAAACCATTTTAAAACTTTTCAGCATGGTCTGATTCAATTTTTGAGAAGTTTGGGCAAACGGCCTTGGACGAAAAAGTACATTTGAAAAAGCTGTTTTTTTATGTAAATCAAAATCAAAATGGCGGAAAGAAATAATAGCAGACTGACAAAAAACTGTTGGGTTCTGTAGGAGCCAAAAAAATAGAAAGAAGTCAGATTCATGCATATTTGAAAATATTGTTATATCATGACCATAACTTAATCGATTTCTTCTAGGAATGTTGTCAAAGACCCTGATTTTTTGACCAAACTGTTCAGAAGTTACAAGCAAAAATAGCTGTTTTTATAACTCTTGACCCGTAGGTGTCGCTGTGCCGAAACTGTGCAGGTTCCCTCAGGTCATTCATGTGATGACATATACCAAGTTTTGTCAATGTAAAAAAAAATAAAAAAAAATAAAACGTTTTGTCAATGTGCCAAAGCATTTGCAGAGGTATAGCCTAACGTCAATTTTAAAATTTTGATCACTGAATATGATTTGAACCAATTTTAGTCAAAATCGGACAAACCGTTTACAACAAATTCAAAAAAGTAGTTTTTTTCAAAATGGCAGAAACATTTTCAACATGGAAAATGACGTCACATGAATAAAAAACAAAGAAATGAGTTTGTTTCTTGTCATTATGCTTCAAAGGTTATTAGCATAAACATGAGTGCAGATTTGGGTAGTTGGTGGCACAAGAGGGTTTGAGTTGAGACTCCAAATTTGCTGTGGTTAATCTTGAGTCTGTCTTTTGTCTGTATGCCAAATTTCATAACTATCCCACAAGCGGCTTTATGGGCTGCCATAGACTCAAGAGCAGAAGAAAATAAAATAATACGAAAACTAACAGAAATAAGAGGTGTCTTCGTACCTTTGGTATTTAGCTCCCATACATTGAGAATAACATGGTTTTATATTTGCTTGATATTTTGATAATATTGTTTTTATGAAATTGCATTGCATTGCTGCCATTATATTATAATACTTTGCAAAGGAAACATTATATTTTGGAGTCCTTGTTATCGAAAAGTTGAAATCTCTGACCCAGATTAAAAATAGAAATTCGCTTGACGAGAGGACAATCACGGTTTCTGTTGACAACAGACTGCTGAGAGCATCAAAGACTTGGAAAGGCATAGACTTTAAAGAAACATATAGAAGCCAATAATAAACCGTACTTACAGGTGCATCTCAATAAATTAGAAAAGTTCGTGGAAAAGTTCATTTATTTCAGTAATTCAACTCAAATTGTGAAACTCGTGTGAAACTCACACAGACAGAAGTAGTTTAAGTCTTTGGTTCTTTTAATTGTGATGATTTTGGCTCACATTTAAAAAAAACCCACCAATTCATTATCTCAACAAATTAGAATATGGTGACATGCCAATCAGCTAATCAACTCAAAACACCTGCAAAGGTTTCCTGAGCCTTCAAAATGGTCTCTCAGTTTGGTTCAATAGGCTACACAATCATGGGGAAGACTGCTGAACTGACAGTTGTCCAGAAGACAATCATTGACACCCTTCACAAGGAGGGTAAGCCACAAACATTCATTGTCAAAGAAGCTGGCTGTTCACAGAGTGCTGTATCCAAGCATGTTAACAGAAAGTTGAGTGGAAGGAAAAAGTGTGGAAGAAAAAGATGCACAACCAGCCGAGCAAAATTGATTCAAGAATTTGGGTGAACTTCACAAGGAATGGACTGAGGCTGGGGTCAAGGCATCAAGAGCCACCACACACAGACGTGTCGAGGAATTTGGCTACAGTTGTCATATTCCTCTTGTTAAGCCACTCCTGAACCACAGACAACGTCAGAGGCGTCTTACCTGGGCTAAGGAGAAGAAGAACTGGACTGTTGCTCAGTGGTCCAAAGTCCTCTTTTCAGATGAGAGCAAGTTTTGTATTTCGTTTGGAAACCAAGGTCCTAGAGTCTGGAGGAAGGGTGGAGAAGCTCATAGCCCAAGTTGTTTGAAGTCCAGTGTTAAGTTTCCACAGTCTGTGATGATTTGGGGTGCAATGTCATCTGCTGGTGTTGGTCCATTGTGTTTTTTGAAAACCAAAGTCACTGCACCCGTTTACCAAGAAATTTTGGAGCACTTCATGCTTCCTTCTGCTGACCAGCTTTTTAAAGATGCTGATTTCATTTTCCAGCAGGATTTGGCACCTGCCCACACTGCCAAAAGCACCATAAGTTAGTTAAATGACCGTGGTGTTGGTGTGCTTGACTGGCCAGCAAACTCACCAGACCTGAACCCCAGAGAGAATATATGGGGTATTGTCAAGAGCAAAATGAGAAACAAGAGATCAAAAAATGCAGATGAGCTGAAGGCAACTGTCAAAGAAACCTGGGCTTCCATACCACCTCAGCAGTGCCACAAACTGATCACCTCCGTGCCACGCCAAATTGAGGCAGTAATTAAAACAAAAAGACCCCCTACCAAGTATTGAGTACATATACAGTAAATGAACATAGGATGAACTTTCAAATGAACAAATAAACTTTCCAGAAGGCCAACAATTCACTAAAAATGTTTTTTTTTATTGGTCTTATGAAGTATTCTAATTTGTTGAGATTGGTGGGTTTTTGTTAAATGTGAGCCAAAATCATCACAATTAAAAGAACCAAAGTCTGTGTGCATTGACTTTATTTAATACACGAGTTTCACAATTTGAGTTGAATTACTGAAATAAATGAACATTTCCACGACATTCTAATTCATTGAGATGCATCTGTATATTTTTTTTAATGAAAAATATATTTGTACAAAAAACAAATATTGATTGCCACTTGAAGTTCAATGTAAAATCTGGGATCCAGTTGAGAAGCACTGCTAGACATCAGGACATCACTCTTTAAACCAATTAATCAAAAAGTTATCTTTTAAGTATGTGGCAGTCTAGATGTGGTTGTTTTAAAAGCTAGTTTGCACTCATCCATCACTGGCCTTTCAACAATGAGTAGCTTGATTTCATCCCAGCGTCTTGCATGGACTACAGTTTTGACAGTCGTAGATTCATCTATGAAAAGTAGGTGCAAACATTTCATTTTACAGGGCTCTTGATTTTCTGGGACGCCACACTTTCCTCTCACATGGAACTAACACTGGCACCAACTGCTAAATCCCTATGCCCTGTCGACACATACCTTCATCAACGGCTTACTGACTCCATGGTCTCTTTACCCTGTGAAGGTTTGCAACCATCCCAGTGATTGCTGAGGCACTCGGTCGTATATTGACACACAGCTCAAGAACTAAGGATGTTTGGCCACAGAGCAATTACTAATGGCTTGCTGAAGCAGATGTTGTTTATTTGGCTTTTACGATAGTCAGGAATTGCAGAGGTTCCTTATCTCCTCTTAAGAGTTTGGAGGAAAAATAGATCACTTGTCCTCAAACAGGGATTAGTTGAATGCTTCGGATCTCTGTGAGGAGGTCATTGGATGGTCGCTTTTGGTTTTTTAAAGGTTTCCTGGTGTAATTTATGACTGGAGGATCATGACAGCAGCTCTGACTCATCCTCTCGTGTTACAAGTATGTCAGTGCCCAGACAGAGATTTTCAGTGGCGGTCAGAGCATAGTCAAACAGCGCAACTGAAATGTAAAAAGTCAGATTAGCCATCTGTCAGCCTGACAGGCACCTTAAAAAATAATCCTTTAATCGTATGATGTGTCTTGATAATGGAAATTAAAATTAGCTCTTGCTGCTATTGTACAGTTCTGGGTCAGTTCCAAATGACTTGGCAACAAGTATAAGTTAATCATTTTGGTTTCATATGGTTTTGAAAAAAACAAAACCTTTTGAACCTTTTTCAATAAAAGTATATATTTAATTAAAAAGTCATGCAATGTAACCATCTAAAAAGTTTTATTTCTTGTATTTAAAAAAAAAAATGTTTTTATTTGACAAAATTAATAAATAATTAAAAAAAATGTTCAGACTTCATCTTCATTGTATGATGTTTGTATGGATGAAGAAAACATTATACAATATTTGTGAATCAATGATTAGATTTTGACAAAAAAGGTGTTGATTCTTTACATGGTTACTGCTAATTAAGACATGGTGGAAAAAAAAAAAATATATATAAGAACAACATTTTTCTTGTTTGTTGTGTTTGTTTCTGTTTATCTCACCTAAGAAATTTGCAGAGCAACATCTGAAAAAGTTGATACTTTAGTATACATCCTCATTTTCCATATCCTGGCTGGGATTTCTAAATTGACTAAAAAGTCTGGGATTTGACTTCAATGGAGATCAGCAGTTGGGTTCTGAAAGTTAACTCCATTCATTTCCACAGGGAAATAGATTTATAACAATAACTGATAAACCTTTAAAGACACACCTACTGTGAGCTCTGAGGTTGTTTAGAAAACCAAAATTTTCACAAAAAAAAATCAAACAAATTTTTAAAATAATTGTGTTTAATAGTGGAATTTGTGATGAAAAACTTACCAATGATGCTGCACAGAAAATTCCACCAATCAGATCCTCGAGATATATATGCATATTTTGCAATTAATTTAAAATGCATTTAAAATACATACAACCAAGAACTTTAAATTAATAGTAATAGTTTTTTTTTTATTTCTCCTTTGTATTTAATTCAATTAATGCCATTTGCAGTGGTTCATGGGATTGTAGTTCTTTAAAAATTTTTTGCTTCGTTCAAATCAAAGTTTGTAATGTTGTGATTTACTTCATAGCTGGTTGGTTTGATTCATGGCTCATAATGCTTTGACAAAGACTTTTAAAACAATCACTGTACAAATGAATGTAAAAATACTTCCGGAACCAGTGTAGCTGGACCAAAGTGGACGGACACTAATGCATTATATTGTTTTCATACTTTGCTAAAGGTAATGACTGAAAAGTAGTTTGACCAATAGCGTTCAGGCATAGTACATAATCAACCAATCATAGTGTGCGAGAAGGTGGGATCTAGAGGTCAAACCAATGCAAATACATATAATGTTTGAGGACTGTAGAGCACATAAATAGGAAAACAAAGCCAAAATACAGGCATTTTCAGCAAATTAGAAATCCTGGCCAGGACATGTCCTGGAAAAAGAGGAAATATGGTCACCCTCTCATGACCTGTGAACAAGCAACCAGCGGGCAATAAAACCAGATAACTATATTCCACAACTGGCACTTCACAAAAACATTAAATGATGGTTGCTAATGTATTATGATTACCGCTATTTTGTGGCTAAGCTGTAAATGCCATAGCTGAATCCAGCAACCCTTATGGTATGGTGTGTCTCTGTTCCATAAACAAACTGTAAATAGAGGTTTGATCCAGAAATACCAAGGAAGTGTTTCTGACCTGAAAGCTCTTCAAACCTCAAAAAAAAAAACAACAAAAAAAACCCAGCTTTCTCGGAAGAGCAGCCGCCTGAGATTTTATAGTGATAATTGTTTAGTTTAAGTGTTTATGTTGTGCGGCATGCGTGCGTGTCGTGCAAACAGCCGTTGCGCAATGAAAAGTGTTTGTTGCCTCATTTGCTGTTTTCCTTGTTTCGGTTGTTTCGTTGTTTTCAGGCCACTAAAGACATTAACCAGGCAATTAATTAAGCAAAAGATGAAAGCAAACTGGCCTATAGTGCAACAGCCAAAATGAATAGCCACGGGAAAAATAGAAAGATCACTTGAAAAAAAAGGGGCTTTCCCTTTTTCAAACATCATCTATCTCTTTCACAGATCCGTGAAATCAGATACAGGTATTACATGTTGAGCTCGAGCAGAGGGGGGTGTTGGGAGGGTCAGGTCGCCCCGCCGAACACCCCCTCCTCCTGATTGGCCCACCTGGGTAAGAGAGCTTCCTAAGACATGAACCGAGCTACCTCTCGCTCTATCCATCTCATCGGCGCGTATCGGGTTCCTGACGCTTTGAAATCGAGGATGGGATCAAACGGCCCACAGCCACTTATGAGGACAGCTCAACTAGTACAATGACTGCTAATAAGGGCTCGTTTGACTCGGCCTGAGACCAGACAGAGAACCAAGAACCCGGCCATTGTGTAAAAACTGGCTCGGCCTTTCAGGATGCTATTGTGTGTGTAGAGGCAGGGATTTTGCTGTGGGATAGTATGTTTTTTTTTGGGTCCAAAATATTTTATTTTGATTGAGTGTTTCTTCAACTTTGGGATTTTTGCTATTTTTTCTTATTTATCTGATATTTTCACCACATCTCAAATTACGTATTGTATTTAATGGCATTCTGTGATAGAAATAACAATTAAAATACACTGTGTTTGCATGTGAGTGAGTGTGCGTGTGTGTAAAACATAATTTTATTTAAAACAAATTAATAAAAGATGATAATATTAATATTTCACTAATATGTTCACATTTTTGCATAGTTTGACCACATATTTTGTTGTTATAATATATATATATATATATATATATATATATATATATATATATATATATATATATATATATATATATTAAAACAACAAAATATGACAGTACTAATATATATATATATATATTAGTACTGCCAAATGATTAATTGCGATTAATCGCATCCAAAATAAGTTTTTGTTTACATAATATGTGTGTATACTGTGTGTATTTATTATGTATATATTAATACAAACACATGCATGTATATATTTAAGAAAAATATATTGTGTTTATATATGAAATATATTTATATATGATATAAAATATAAGAATATAAGGTCCCACTTTATATTAGGTGGCCTTAACTACTATGTACTTACATTTGAATTAATCAATTGGTACAATGCATTTATTGTGTACATACATGTTTTTACATTGTACTTATATTTTTAAAAATACCTATATGTAATTACATTTGTAATTAATTTCTGTAATTACAATTATAATTACACTGTTGACCCATCCCTTACACCTTAACCCACCCTTAAACCTACCCATACCACCAAACCTGTCTCTAACCTTACTCGTATCCCCCTCAATAGCAGCAAAAGTGTTTTGCAATACAGTATGAACACGATAAGTACATCGTACTTATTTTTTGATGTAAGTACATAGTAGTTAAGGCCACTTAATATAAAGTGTGACCGAATATAAATATATAAATGTATACACGTAAATATTTTCAAAATATATACTGTATGTGTTTGTATTTATATAAAAATAAAAAATATACACAGAACACACACATATATTATGTAAACAAAACTTTTATTTTGGATGTGATTAATCGCGATTAATCGTTTGACAGCACTGATATATATATATATATACACACACACACACACACACACACACACACACACACACACACACACACACACACACACACACACACACACACACACACACACACACACACACACACACACACACACACACACACATACATACAGGTTTACATACACTCTAAAAAAAATGTTGGGTTAAATACAACCCAGCGTTGGGTAAAATATGGTCGTCCCCAGCCATTGGGTTGTTTAGACCCAGCGTTTGGGTTACTGCCCAGATGGCTGGGTTAAACATTTAACCCAACTGTTGGTTGAAAACAACCCAGCATGTGTTTTGTCCAATATTTACCCAGCACTGGGTTGTATTTAACCCATCATTTTTTAAAGTGTATGTACATATATATATATATACAAAGGTGTTTAATGTGACCTTCATATAACTTCATGTACGTTGAACTCTGTCTCTGTGAATAACATTTATCCAACATATTGCCTGAAGTTTAAGAAACACTTGTTCATATTTTCATATTTGAGAAACATTTGTGGAGAATATTCAATATATGAAGTCTATGGCCCCTTCAGGAAAGAATATGACGAGATGTTTAGTTGACATTGGTAGGTGTTAAGCGTCCTTTCTTTCTGTGCTTCTCCTCTCCTCTATGTCAGGGCTGAGTTCAAACATACCTGAGACGTATTGTCTATAATCATTCATTGCATTTGTAAGCAGTATCATCTCCACCTTCACAATTAATGGAGTCTTGTCATATCTGGTATGCATTATATTCCTGCCGTGCTAACCTCTATTTTTAACTTTTTTTTTTTTAACAGTTTTTAATCTATTTTCAACTTTAATCCCCTGCTAGTATATGTCATTTTTAAATGACACAAAGAAAAACAGACCGGAAAAAACGAAACCATTCCCTTTTATGCAGATTCCCTATGTGGAATGTGATAGAAATTTGCTACCACCATTTTCTAGGTCAAAGGTCTTCATAAACAACTCAAAAACCTGATTTGGAAATGACGTTCACTTCAAAACAAACCAGTTGAGCTTTTTTAAACTTGTTTCATAATGTAGTCCATAGAGGGATAGTTGTTCTCATTCCAGTCATAACAACAATCTGTCTCTGTGTTCTTTAGGAGCGTTTTTTTTTTTTTTCTTTTGTACAGAGATGAGAGCCATATAAAGTCTATAAAACCAGTTGATGTACATTAGAGCAGCATATAGTCTTGCACCAGCAGTGTTTTCCAGCAGCGCCCACATCCTCACAAATCCACAAACAAACAGCCCCTCTTTCTCTGTCCGTTCTCGTTTGTGTTTCACCTGTTGAAAGTCGGGTTTGTTTAAAGCGATCGCCATGGTAGCAGAATTTGTTAGTAGCGAGCTTGTCACGCCATGCGAGCTCCTGTTTGTTGAGCCATGTGAAACTGTCATCTCAGCCCAACAAAGCTAGGATTTCCTAATGTTTTTCCTCAATTTTGGTACTTAGTGGTGCTTGCTCGGGCAAGCATGACTGTTAGTGTTGCTCATCATGAAATTGAGTGCGTAACTCGTCCCACGAACGTGGACGAACCCTCAAGTTGGGACCGGACTTCCATGTATAGGTTAAAAAAACCCATAGACTTATATTTAGAGATCATCGTATCAGAGAGCCTTGAGAATGTTCTGGTTTTGCGTTATAAGAAACCAGCTAGCGCTGGCAGCCACATAGCTACATGCTAAAAACATAGCAACACAACAGCAACCACTCATGTTTTCTTTATTCAATGTAAAAATCTAGTTTACTAATTTTATATACTGTATATTCAATCCAAAGTGGGAATTTATCACATGCATGTGTTGTGCTGTTATTTTTTTCATTACGTTGTCACTGAAAGGAGCCTATAGCTAAATACGCAACACAAAACGCACGCCCACATACATCATATATGTCTCATAGCAGGCTGACAGCAAGAAATGTGTAGCTTTCAACATGCTCTCATAACCCAGAAGATCCCTTTAAATATATTTGTCAAACATAATTTGCAGGTCTAGTGACTCATGCGATTAAACATCAACCTGTTTGCGGTTTTAAGACTGGGTGGAAACTTAACAATTCTTCTTTTCCGTTCAGTGGGCCGGAAAAATGTGACTTACTGTAAATGACGCTAAAGTGAATAACTGAATGCCGTTAAGACACATTTCATATTGCATTTGGCTGTCAGACTGTTTGTTTAGGCAGCTTGTAGTCAGAGGATGTTTAGTGAGCACGTGTCAAGCCCTCTGGGCATTCATAAGTCATCACTTTTTATTTGTTAGGGCAGCCTATGCAGGGCAGATGGTCACAGGATACAACGCAGACACGATCTGGAGGCCAAATGGTGAAACCAATACCTAACCAATCTTTTTTGTTGTTGTTTATGTGATACTATACAGTATGCTGAACGTGAACGAGATGAGTCAGTCCTTAGGAATTGGTTACTGGCATCAAACCCAGATGTTTCCATCATAGGAAACTCAGAAGCTCATTTTTAATTTCGCTTGAGCTAAGTTTGTTTAATTTTCTTTTAATCCTCAAAATGATCAAATTTAGTGGTGTACCATATTTGATGTGAAATTCAAATGTTTCAACCCATGATGTTCCACAGTTAAACATAAAATAATAAAATAAAATAGTAAAATTGAACAGAAAAATTTAATTAAATTAGCATTTCTTAAAATTGTAATGTCCAGGAATGAAAAAGGCTTGAAAGTGTGGCATCAATTTGCATATTTGTTATATATATATATATTTTTTATCTTTAATTTCCTGTATAGGAAATATAAGTTTATTAATAACTGCAAATTGATGTCACTTTCAAACCATATGTATTGAGTGAAATCTCTTATGGCATCGTTTTATTTATTTTCATTAAAATTAAAAAATTAAAAATATGTTGATTTAATTCTAAAACAATTTTGATGTTTATTAATAGAGAATAATGAAATCACGTAAATATAGAATTTGAAACTGCAAATAAATGTCTTGTTTGTTTAAAAATTTTCATTATAAATGAACTAAAACATTTAATATATAGAGTTTGACAAAAAACATTGTATACTTGATATTATGCTGGCGAAGAGCATTGAAATTGACTTCATGTCCTTTTCTGAAAAATGTTTCAGTTTCTATCCATGTGGACTTTAGAAAGTGCATACTGTGTCATGACATACCTGAAAAAGAATACACAAGAAAGGAAAAGAATAGAAACCATACCTTTTCCAACAGACGCTTTATTCAATGCTTTCGTCTGCTGCCCCCATCTGGTGATCGTGTGGAACAACAACATCATCCTCAAGTGAGAAGCATGTGTTTTGTGTTTGTGCTGCTCTGTGACCCTGTGGTCAGTAGTGTTTACAGCATTACAGGAACCCCAATAACTTTCTCCCCCTATTCTGTTTGCAAAATATGCTACTCTTAAATGTAATACAGCTTTTTCCGAACATCAAATATTTGATAGTCTGACTTTGTTAAGAGTCCAGGCACCTCGGTTCACCTCAAGCCCCCCGGTGTGGCGGGGTCTGTGAGTCTGGTGTCGGGGCAGAGGGTGCAGGTTTTGGAAACAGGAGCTCTCATTAATACAGTAACAAAAGCGGTCCTGTTCCGCTCTGCCTGCGTATCTCAGAGGCAGGGGGATAGAATGTCTTGCTGCTTTGTTGTGCCTTTTGTGTGAGCAGACAATGAATATCTTTTGCCCCCCTCCCCAATCGAAGATGAATGAAAGGCTTTCTTTGAGCCAGAAATATGTCAGAAACATCAGCACTGTGTCAGCTTGAAAGTCTGGGCTGGTTTTTGCAACTCAGGGCAAGGTGAATGACTGTATTAGTCTGGCTGGAATGCTTTTTCACCCAAAAGATGAAAGGGTTATGGTATAACGGCACACTAGAGGGCAGTAGACGTGTTAATATGGTTACACTGTTTTGTCAACCGGTCCTTATAGCACTTCGCACATCAAATAACACAGAATCTGTTACTTTAACACATGCAAACATATTCTGTATGTTTGTGCTTACTAAAGAGAGAGGACATTACATTATATTACTGACACTCTATCCTCCAATTTGATACTGTTAAGCGCTTTGACACAATCTGTATTGGTAAAAGCGCTATATAAATAAAGGTGACTTGACTTGACTTGACATTACAATAAATCATATCTAATCCAGAATTAAACTATTAAAACTCCACTCACATTTTCTTCAAAAAATTGAAAATTTGTGTTTGCTTAGGCTATTTGAAAGATCAAATATCATATACTGCAATTACCAGCATTTCTCAGCTTTGTTTATTACTAGGTTTATTTCAAGTCTTGGTTTCATTTCTTAAATTTCATTTTATGGAAATGATCTTTTAAAAGAATATAATTGTGAACTGAATGTAATGTTTTCAGACACTTCTTGGATGTTATTTGCAGTTATATTAAAATGTATTATCGTTTGCATTTATATTAAAAGTTGAATGTAAATATTTTTGACCCACTCAAGGACATATGGTTAAAGTGTAGTGCAAATGTACTGCAAGCCTTATCATAAACTAAAATACACTTTCAAGTCATTTCAACTGAAACTTATATGTATTTGAATGTATTTGTAATTAAACCTTTGCAATTTAGTACATTTAAAATATATTAACTTGTGATGAAATACTGAATAACACACTACAGCTAAAATTATAATCAATTATTTTGCGTGCTTTAATATGTTAGTCAATGCATCAAAATAAATGTACTTCTTTAAAATATTATAAAGTGTACTTTAAAACTTAATTTGGACTTATTACAATTCCGTGTACTTAAGTGTGTTACAAAATCTTTCCGTACGCTTTAATGAACTTTTATTTCATTAATATATTATCTGCAAGTACACTTTTGTAAAAGATTTTAAGTACACTACAAGTGCACATTCAGTATAATTAAGTGCACAGAGTCACAATATTTACAATTTTGGTAGAATCAACCAATGGCTGAAATAGATTAATGTTTTTTCCGCTTTATATATATATATATATATATATATATATATATATATATATATATATATATATATATATATATATATATATATATATATATATATAACAAAAAAGCAATTACACATTTTTCTTTTAATAAAACTGGAGCTTTGACGATTAGTACATAAGACCTTTCTTCACTTCATTAGAGTGAACTTCAGGAGTCAAAAACAACGATGAAAACTTTTCACCACACACACACACACACACACACACACACACACACACACACACGCACACACACACACACACACACACACACACACACACAGAGATGTTAAAACCACATGTTTTCCCTGTAGAAGATGGTTTCCTTCTGTTTTCCACAGTAGAGCCAAACAGATGCCTGCCTTCTCCTCCTCATAAACATCTCAAATACTCAACTAAATTACTCCACCTTTACAAGTCTTTTTTTCATGCTTTAGTGTAAATCAATAAAAAATAAAATACAGCACAGTGGCACCGAGGGTATTCTAGATAATTAAAACTATAATTGTCTTCCTGCTTAAAGACATTTAAACAACTATAAAAACCATACAGCTGATGAAACATCACATTATTTATTTTATTTGGCACACATGGTGCACCTCAAAATTTCCATGGAGGATGCGGTAATAATTCTCATAAAGTAAACGAGAAAATCTAACTACATTTTATATAAAACTGAGCTGGTGTTTCCCAATACACTCATATCTCTAAACACACACACACAAATAATGGCTGTCTTGATTTAGTGTAGGGTATTAACCGTGTTATAATGTATTTCTTGAATGCTCGGAGCAGCGATTATTAACCTCTACACCAGCTCCCTTATAATTACTCTGAGGTGATCATACAATCTATTTTTATAAGACATAAGTGATATAAATGCCAATAATTACTTCCTAATTACTTCAGATTTGACAGGAAATTCAACTGGGTAATGAGTTTAATAGTGGATTAGGGTTTGAAGGGAAAAGGAGCGAAGCGAAGAAAAGAATAAGAGAGGAGAGAGTTTACAAAAGAAGTGAGGAGAGGAAACTCTAGAGGAAGAGGAAGTACAAAAAGAGGGTGAGAGCGGAGCTCATGTGCTTGATTTAGCCAAGCAAAACATCAACATCCTGGAAGAAGTTTCCTATGAAATTCATTAGGCTGATTTCTTTAGAAAGTCCAAACAGTGTCGGCATCAAAACATTGGTGTGTTTGTTTGAGAATCTGACCAGCCCAACATAGCAACACTGACTCAGCCAATGGCGTGAGTTTGGGGGTGTGGCTTTCTGTATTTCTGACCAATAGAAAGCAGGGTGAAGTGTTTAGGAAACCTGTTTGGAAACAGTCAGAAATTACACTCTTCACTTTCATTTGCAAGATGCGATGTCTAAATAATGTGAAATATCATTCCAAGTAAAATATAAATTCAATATTTTCTGAGTCTCAGACTACTGTGGGCACCTCATCTGGAGGGTCTGGGCCATAATATCACATTGGACAGTATAATATATGTCATATCAGGAAATAGTTTTAATCAGTCTTTTTCTCTGTTTTTTTTTTTTTGTTTGTTTTTGTTTTTTTAGGGCTATTTAAATGGCTAAATAAAATGGTTGCTTATACTTTTTACGCTTTCATACTAAGAATTCAGTCATAAACCTTTTCCAGATTATAGTGAACAGTCAAAATAAGTATTTAAATAATACAGCAATAATCATAAAGCATTTGCAGAAAAAAGTAAGCTAGTTAGCTTGTTTGTAAATAAATAAATAAATAAATAAATGTTTGATATCAGCATTATTTTTGTTGTTTAAATTAATTATTTTCTACTCATCATGGCTGCAATCATTTTTAAAATATACAGTAAAACCAGTGATATTGTGAAATATTATTACAATTTAAAATAATTATTTTCTGTGTGAATATATTGTAAAATGTAATTTATTCCTGTGATGCAAAGTTGAATTTTCAGCATCATTACTCCAGTCTTCAGTGTCACATGATCCTTCAGAAATCATTCTAATATGCTGATTTGCTTCTCAAGAAACATTTCTGATTATTAATAAGATAATACTTAATAACCCTTTACTTTACTTTTGGGATGGTACTCTGCAGTTCATGAGCAGAGCTGGTTTCCTTCAAACATGATGCTTAGAATTGAGGTTCAACAGACCAGAGAATCTTGTTTCTCAGAGTCTGAGGGTCCCTTAGGTGCTTTTTTTGTAAATTCCAAGTGTGTTTTCACGTGTCTTACCTGAAGAGAGGATTGAGTTTGGCCACACCGACATAAAGCCCAGATCGGTGGAGTGTTGCAGTGATGTTTGTCCTTCTGTAGGTTTCTCCGATCTGCATATACGATCATGGAGCTCAACTAGAGTGACCATCAGGTTCTTGGTCACCAGTTTAGACAAGGCCCCTCTGCATCAATTGCTCAGTTTGGCTGGGCGACCAGCTCTAGGAAGAGTCCTGGTTGTGCTAAACGTCTTCCATTTATGGAGTTATGGAAGCCACTGTGCTCTTAGGAAACTTCAGCGCAGCAGAATTTTTTTTTTTGTAGCCTTCCCCAGATCTGTAGCGCGATATAGTCCTGTCTCTGAGCTCTCGTGAGGCAGTTCCTTAGACCTCACGGCTTGGTTTTCACTCTGATATGCGTTGTCAGCTGTGAGGCCTTTTATAGAGAGGTGTGTGCCTTTCCAAATCATCTCCAAACATCTCAGCAATGATGAAGAGAAATGGGATGCACCTGAGCTAAATTTCAAGTGTTGTTGTTGCTGAATACTTATGTAAATGTGATATTTCAGTTTATTCTTTTTAATAAATTTACAGCCATTTCTAAAATTCTGTTTTCACTTCATCGTTATGAGGTATGGAGTGTAGATTAATGAGGAAAAACAATAAATGTAAACAATTGTAGTATCAGGCTGCAACATAACAAAATTGAAAAAAAGTGAACGGGGTCTGAATACTCTCTGAATGCACTGTATATATATATATATATATATATATATATATATATATATATATATATATAGCCCAAAACTGCTGATCCTTGCATGTTTTGTTCTTTTCATTTGCTAAATTGAGACAAAACCCACCATGAATCTGCACCTGCGTCCAAATACACAAGAGCAGTGAGTGATATATGCCATTAGACATGACAGATTTAGAGCTGCCATAAATCACTGAATATCTGTGTCCTTTCTATAAGTTGGTCTCAGCTCTCTTCTGTGTGCTTCAACATGCTGCCATTGTATCCATTTATCAATACATCAGCTAATGGCCTGGCACGGCCACCACAACAATAGTCTCTGCTTTCAAAGACAGTGTGACACAACAAAGGCTATTTTCCTCCCGTCTCTCCTCTCCCTTTCACCCTTTCTTTCTTTTTCTCATTCCACTCGTTTTTCTCTGAGGTGTCAAACGGGTAAAGGGCTGCGAATCCCTGCTGACATTTTGCTTTCCCTTTCGCTCTTTCATTCTGTTTTCAGTCACTGTTTTTCCTCTGCATCTCTCTCTCTTTCTGTATGTGTTGACTTAAGTGTAATCAGAACAGGGTGTAAATTATTCAGGAAAACTTGTTGAATAAAGGCCTTTGATTGTCAATTTTATTGTCTAGCCTGCTGCATTATTGAAAACCCTGCCGTAAGTGTCTATTGCCATGACGGGGTGTCACAAAGGTACGTGCCCTTACCCGCCAAAGAAACACCCTCGTTCACCCCCACCGTCTCTCTTCGGCTCTTTCACATTCTGTTCATGTGAGGCTGATCGTCCAAGGTCACCCCCAGGAGGCTGCACGCGTGCGTTTGCGGTTTGCAGACAGGATGTGCCAATTTTATATCACATTCCAAACCGTTTGATGGGAGAAAAGAGAAACCTTGACACCTATAGCGTAGGTGGGAGACTGACTGTTTTCATCTGCTAGAAAGGCACCCTTTTTCTCACACCTTTTCATAACAGAAGCACTTCTCGTTTGACATACGCTGTAAAATATTCTTCTAAACCTATGATAAAAACTGGCTGCTGAGGTTGAAATATATATATGGTGGCTTTTAAGGCATGATAGAATGCCATTATGTGACTGTATTATTTTACAGTTAATGAATGTACATATTATTAAATAATATAATGTGGTATAATTAATGAATTTTATGTTTATCTATTTATATCTTTAATTTTGTATACATAAATATAGTGATGTTTCAATTGTAATTTTGTTTATTTGATAATTATCTTGTAATAAAATATTTATTAACTAATGACCATCATAATAATATGATAACTTAATAAAAATTAGTCTTTTCATGAACAATGGCTTATAAAAATGGAGACAGAGCACGTTTTCCACACAAACACAAAATGTTAACACAGGTGCTTCTTGAAAGTTGAAAAGACATTTTTCACTGTAAATTAGCATAAAGTAAATCATAAACATTGAATAATTTAGAGTAAAATTATATGTATTGCACTTTTTCCACTTTGTCCTTGAATTCTGGAGTATTTATTATAGAAATTATATAATTTAAATTTAAATAATTTAAAGGAATATACTGTATTACTTTATGAAAATACTTTACTGTTTTCGACAGTTCATTACATGTCAATTGTTATAGTTATTAAATTAAACTTTAAAATGTAATGTATGTTAAATGGAGTTTTGTGATTGAGCAAAAATAAGTAGAAGTCTATCTTGATATGTAATTTCATAATTCTATTATGTTTGAAAAGAAGTTTTAGTATTACTGAGATAATATCTCAGTAAACATCTATTCAAACAATATATTCAATCTATTCAAAACTAATTTAAACTATTAATAAAAATTATGATAATATTATTATCATAGTTTTTTATTAATAATTTAAATTAGTTTTTACTATCCATTTTTCTTTTAAATTTTTGTTACGATTTTAATAAATTTGTTGTGAATTTTTGAAATTTTTATTAGTTTTCCTTTTCTTTTTTTCTTTTTTTTTTGTATATGTCAGTTTTGAATAATTGTATCTCAGTTTTAGCTTCAGTTATTTTATGAAGTTGAACTAAATGAAAAATGAGAAATGTTTCTTTGGCAATGGCTGAAATAAAATAGGTTAAAGTTTTTAATATTATATTTGATTTCAGTTAACATTTATTTTAAGTAAAAGTTATTTATGGTTTTACTACACTATATCTATATTACACATCATCAATATAATTAAATATATCATCAATTAACCACGCCTCTTTTCACAACGAAGTACATAAAACACAAGTACAAAATATTAAAAAAAAAAAAAATCTTTCTCCCATAGGCTACGTGTTGCTTCTCTTCATGAATATGAGGAGCAGCTCATTGTGAAGGTTTCATCAAACAAGCCTGATGTTCTGTCATCATGTACTCAAAGCTGTAGGCATTTCTTCATCTTTTTTGGCGGGATTTACTGAAGCGAAGAGCATTCATGTGTTTGATTTATAGAGTGTGGGAGGTGAGCTTCTCATGTGTCGTCCGAGTGAGTAATTTATTTTTCAGTGTGTGGCCTTGTTTCATCCAGCGTCACGTGACGGCAGCCGGAGGGATATTTGCAAATGAAATTCAATTACGGAGCGAGCTCTGATGAAGATGATGGAATGGCAAAGACTTCACATCTTTACCTCTTAATTTAAATATGTACAGTATGTAAAAGCAGCTCAGTCAGGTGTCCCAAGACAAATCCTTCCCAACAGTGCCTATATATTCAGATGAAGGTCTGTTCTCTTGTAAAGAATTACCTCATTGTTTGTGCTGCTGCTTTGTTCATCTCCTCCTAATATGGATTTGCTCTTTATTAATATCAAAAAGATGGGCCGCTCTCAATGGAATTAAAACTTACCACCAGCCAGGATTGATTTGAGAAAGCGGGTGAGAGAGTGGGGGGTGAAACCAGGTGATGAGTTTTATAGCTAAGTGACCGGGATTATTGTTGTTGCTCCTTAAAAGCTGATGAAACAGCGTTAGCATGTGTTTTTTTGTGCTCATCCATTCAGATTCACACTTCCAGATGCGGTGGGAGTTTAATCTCTGAATAATCTCAAAACTGTCCTCTCTGATCACACAAGCAGCCGCTCTGAACAGATCACTGACAGGAATACAGATCACAGCCGCGTGTGTTTAAGTGTGAACACGCCGTAATGGCGTTTTATCATTATTTGATTTTGCAAAAGAATGACTCTTATTACAAGGACAATCCCACTGGAAAAAAAAAAAAACTGTTTAACTGCCTTGCTCAACTCAGTCTTTAACAATGATAAGCTTTTATGAAGCAACATAACAATTATGTAACAAATTGCTATAAGTTAATCAAGATGGTTAAACAGATTATATTCCGTACTGTGAGGTTCAGCCCTAATGAACATTTAAATGTAAATATGAATATGTTTGTAATAATTGTCAGTTGCATGCTACCAATATCCATTTTATACTTTATGGCAGTTATTAATGGTAATACTCGACAGTTATTAGCCAGAATTCACTTTAGTTTGTGTGTCAGAAAATTATATCAGATGTCAAACTAAATATCAAATGCTTTGATTAATATGAACTTAAAATAAATAAATAAGTCCCTGACTTGTGTAAGTTGTTATTTTCTAGCAACAAAACAAAATTTATATTTAAAAATGACAAACATGGATTAAAAAGGGTTAAAGGATAACAGTTTCAAATGACATGGTTGCAGATTATATATGCGTATTATACATACATTACATACATACAGTTTTGTTTTATCATCATGCAGTATACAGTAACATCATATAGTAGCACAGCTGTGAGCAAAATGGTCATTTAAAAAAAAACTAAAATATATATTTTTAAATATTGTTCTATGGTTAGTTCAATATGGTAACAGACTGTCAATGGCATTTTTTGCATGATTTCATCACATTATGTATTTATTTATTTATTGGATACAGTCATGTAGAATTACATTGCTGTCATTGTCTTTTTTTACAGGTGTTTCTTTCTATGCATGATTTTAGCTTAATAATAATATTAATACTTTAGATAATAGTTTATCTGACATATCGGTAACACTTCATAATAGCTGCATGCTACAAATCATTAGTTAAGCATTAGTAAATAGTAAATTCATCCTTTATTAAGCATTATCCCTACATTAATAGACAGTAGTAAGTAGTTTATAAATGCAGCTATAAATGCTTTGTTCTTGATTTATAAGCATATCTATAATGTTTATAGTACTTTTATTGTCAATTTATTAAATGATCAATTTATCATTTACAAATTAAGTATTATCTTATTAACAAGTTAGAAAGTGTAACTTAATAAACTATTTAAAAGCACATTTATACATATTAAGACACAGTAATAGTTAGTGTTTTAATAAATGCTTTGTTAACCCGTATTCGTACTGTAATTCATGATTAATTCAGGTAGTTATAAAACATTTACTAGTTGTCAGTTAACTATTTTTGTGAGCTCATCTAAAGTGAGGACTACTTATGCCTTGTAAAAGCTTTTACATAAGAGGTTTAATGGCTCAGCTGTCTTCTAAATAGAAAAATGAATCAAACAGAGTGATACAGAACATACAAACATTTATTTCAAGATGCAAAAAACAAAACTGTATAACTGTACACTTGATATTAAATGAAAAATAAACCTCTGCAATGTCATAGAAAAATAAAAATTCCTATACACCTCCAGAAAATATAACTATACAGTAACATAAAACTAAGCCTCTGCAATCTGATATAAAATACATTTTTGATCATTTGTTGAATATTTGTTTTTCTATTTCAACTAATTGTGGGTCTTCAGTTTGAAAGGTAGAATTTATTTGCCACATCTTCAAATACATATATTTCTATGTTTTGTATAGCTCTGTGTTGTGTTTGTTTGTTTTTTTCTGTTTAGAAGCCTTTAAATCTTCTTTGTAAAACCTTTACGAGGCATAAATAGTCTTCACTTTAGATGAGCGCACAAAAATAGTTAACTGACAACTAATAAATGTTTTATAACTACCTGAATCAATCAAGAATTACAGTAGGAATACGTGTTAAAGCATTTATTAACACACCATTGCTGTATTTCGAAATAATATGTATAAATGTACATTTAAACAGTTTATTAATCATTTACTTACACTTTCTAAATGATCTTATGAACCACGGATGACAACTAAATAACTGGTTTGTAAATAATCTAATACTTAATTTAGAAATAATAAATTGATCAAGAAAATATGAAAATTAAATTATTAAACACATTATAGATATGCTTATAAATCAAGAACAAAGCATTTATAGCTGTATTTATAAACTGCTTACTAATGACTATTAATGTAGGGATAATGCTTTATAAACAATGAACTGACTATTTACTAATGATTAACTAATGATAGCATGCAGTTATTATAAAGTGTTACCGACATATCTAATAGTTCTTTCTCCAACTGACATGAGATTTATGCTTGAAAAGTCACAGGACAACGATTTGTGACTCTATCCATGATAAGTGCCCCTTTACGGAGTGTCTTTTTACACTAAATGCAGATAGCCTGTCATGTAGACAAAGGCTATTTACTATTTAACTCCACTCAGTATTGTCTGGTCGGGCCACACAAAATGACAAAAGAAACCCATCCAGTAACAGGAGTAGTGGTGTGGAGAGTACAGATAGTGCATTTGGCTTTTGATGTGACCAATGTTTTCCTATTGCATCTGTTCAGAGAGGTATTTATTTTCAATATTAATGAAGAAAATATATGAAAAGTGAAAGTAAATTAAAAAGAACAAATGATTTACATATTTAAAATAAAATAAATTTAATGAATTAAAATCGGATGTGGATTACACGCTTAGTGAAAAGAAAAAGAGAGAGCCTCTGCCTCTCATTTATCATAGCATGGGACGCAGCAAAGGCAGATCATGAACAGAACTGCTGATATGGTGAATGGCAGGTTGATGTTTCTCCAGTCTCATAACTAAAGCTGCTGTTGAAAGCAGCTGAAGCTGTTGGGGATTTCAGAGGATGAACTGAACTGCACGTTCTTCTGCTGTGCTGCTCTCTATAAAAATAGTTACACACCTTCACAGGTTGTGACCTCTGGGAACATTTAGAGGTCATGCTGTAAATACTCAAGCTATCATCCTTACACTAATGTATGTGTCTTGCATTAAAAATACTAAAATCCTAAAGTAGACAAGGCAGGCTTTCATTGTGCAAATTGATCAGGTCTATTTGGATGATATTATCACACATGGTATATGGATTAGCTATTTGATCTCAGACAAATCAATCCATAATTAATCAGGTTGAAAGTCTTTACAATAGAGCTTTGAAAGTTTTAGGTAGAAAGCAAATAAGATATCATCATTTTCAGATCCTAAGTAAATACAAGATTTTGAGCTTCGATCACTTTGTCTTTTTTCATTATGTAAAGTCTGTTTAAAATCTTTAAATGGTCTTGGCCCCTATGCCCTTGTGTAATTTTTTTTTTTTTTTTTTTTGAGAGATTACAGGGGAGCAGTAGATCCACTAGAGGAAACTGTAGTTATATATTGTACAACTTCATTTGTTCAGACTGTTCTCTCAGTAAAAGGTGTGAAATTTTGGAATTTATCGCCTGACTATTTAAAATCTATTGCAAATTCTAATCATTTTAAAAAAGCCACAACGTCTTGGTTGATACATCAACAAACTTGTAGTCATGTTTAGTGTACTTATATTATACATTTGTATGCAACATGTTATTTTATAACTGTAATCTATAAAAGACCTCCTAGGGACAAGTGCTGCAAATTAGCTTTGACTATAAGCACTGTGGTACATGCATGGGATGACTGTTATTTCAGTTTCATCTATGTTTATCTGATTTGTATCTGTCCGTAACAAATAAAACATTAAATGAAATAACTATTTCCGAGTGTAACTATTCCCAGTGTAAAAAGTGTTTAATATTCACATCCCTTTTTACAATCTCACATTTACTGCTTACTATACAATATCCTTACTAGCTTACTATTTTTATTTAATAAACAAAGAAAAAAATCAATTTAAAAGATTCAATTTAGTGCAGAATTTACAAACTTCACCTAAAATGTTCATGTGATGTGGTTCAGGGGTGAAAGGAAGAAGACAGGGTCGGCGTGACTGGAACTCGTAGGATTTTTAATTCGGTGCTCTTTCACAATAACAAAACAAGGCGGGGCGCTCACTGCGCTCCCAAACGTTTCAACCAATAACTCAGAATATCAGATCTGTGTATCTTCTCTTCCTCTAGCACCAGTCTCTCTGTCCACCTCGAGTTCCCAGTCCTTCTCTCTCTCTAGCCTCCCGTTCTGGTGGCTTTATCCGGTCCCTCCATGCCAATTACTGAAACAAGACACAGGTGTTATCAATTGCACTTGACCCACTTATGCACCGCTCGTCTCCCAGCTCTCTCTCCCGCTGCAGACCTCGCTGAACCACGCCCCCCTCGCCACAGTTCAGTAGTTCAGTCAAATAACAAAGATAAAAAATAAAATAAAAAGTTAGTTAAAAAAATGTTAAAATATATAATGTGCATTTATAGTATATAATAAGCGTTAAAATAGTTTTTTCTGCTTAATATTTTTGTGGAAACTGATTCACTGCTATTCAAAAGTTTGGGGCAAAAAAAAAAAAAACTTTCTGAGCAAGGATGCATTGCATTCATCAAAACTGATAGTTGTCACGTCTGGACGGAGAGACAAACACTGGGTAAGTAGTAACACTCTTCTTTATTAACTTCCAACAGAAAGAGTACTTCCCCAAGGGGTTCAAAACGACGATATAACATAGGAACTTCAAACTGAGGAACAATCAATCTTAACTTGATCCTTCTTTCAGGTACGATCTGGCAGGAGAAGTGAGGCAGAGGATTCAAGCAATCCAGGAGGTAGGTAGCGGTGTGAGACTGGCTTGCAACCTCGAGACCAACCAACGATTGAGTGAGGTGAGTGTCTTGATATAGTGTGCAGGTAAGTGGCATCAGGTGGTGATCAGTAATCTGGTGATTGTGAGCGGGTGTAGGTGGTTGATGTGGATGATGCGATGGGTGGATCTGTGACAGTACCCCCTCCCCCACGGGCGTCTCCTGGCGCCCGGGACCGACGGCGAGGGCGACCGCGTCCTCTTGGGGCAGGGCGGTCAGGGTGTGACAGATGAAAGTCGGAGAGAAGGGACGGATCCAGAACATCCTCTCGGTTTACCCATGATCTTTCTTCAGGGCCGAATCCCTCCCAATCTACCAGATACTGGAGTCGGCCGCCCCGCCCTCGGGAGTCTAGGATCTCTTTGACTCTGTAGATGGTCTCGTTGGGGTTGGCTTCAGGAGGAGGTGGTACTTCGTGCTCTGTGGAAGGAGGGAGAATGGGATTAATGAATGGTTTTAATAGTGACACATGGAAGGTGGGTGAGATACGGTAGGTGTCTGGAAGCTACAGTTCGTAGGTTACTTCGTTGATTCTTCGTGTTACAGGGAAGGGACCTACATAACGGGGACTCAGCTTCCTGCAGGGCAGACGGAGGCGAATATCCCAAGTGGAGAGCCAGACTCGGTCACCTGGTTGGTATATGGGCCTGGCGGCGTGATGGGTATCCGCATTGTCCTTGTACCTCCGTAGGTAACGCCCAATCTCTTGGATTTTATGTTCAGTCTGGCCATTGGTTTGTGGGTGATAACCTGAGGAAAGGCTGACAGATACTCCCAGTAGGCGGAATAAACCACGCCAGGCCCTGGAGATGAACTGAGGCCCTCTATCTGAAACAATATCTTCGGGTAGGCCAAAGTTTCGAAAGACATTTTGGAAGAGAGCTTCGGCAGTTTCGAAGACAGTGGGCAGCCCCCGTAGAGGGATTAGTTTGCAGGCCTTCAAGAATCTGTCCACTACGACTAGTATGGTAGTGAATTCGTTTGAAGGTGGGAGGTCTGTGGCAAAATCTACCCCGATATGGGACCAGGGTCGGCGTGGAATCAGTAATGGAACCAGTTTGCCCTCCGGTAAGTGGCGTGGAGTGGATGTGATGGCGCAGACCGAACAGCCCTTGACGTAACGGGCGACATCCTGGGCCATGCTGGGCCACCAGTATTTGTTCCAGAGGAGCGAGAGGGTTCGTTGGCTGCCTGGGTGACCTGATCCCGGAGACGTGTGGATGGAGTCCAGCAGGGTGAGACGTAAGGTGGTAAGGTGGTAAGGTGGTTGCATCTGTCGTCATGAAATGACGTATGACTGTCATTACCAATCAAAATGCGTGTTTATTTAAATGCAATATGTGGACTTTTTACACCGATCTCACAGTATTCGTACATATTTTACTAGGTGGCTAATTCGTACGAATGACCACACCTAACCCTACCCCTAAACCTACCCCTTACAGGAATCATGCAAAATCATGATTTTTAGTGCACATTTTATGAGCGCGTGCTTTCTCTGGGATCGAACCCATGATCGCATGATCGCGTAATTACATATCGTCGTATAACGCAATGCTCTACCGACCGAGCTACACGAAACCCGAACTATAATGCAGATAAAAGAGTACAAAACATTAATGTGAAAATGTCATGTTGCCGATAGGGGCGCAATTGTAGCATACGCTCTGATGGGTCGTATTTCAGGGATTTGGACAAACGACCTATACGGGCGTATTGGTTGGAAGACAGGTTGCCTGGACGGTAAGTGATTGTGAAGTGGAACCGGGTGAAGAATAGGGCCCATCAGGCTTGTTGTGGGTTTAGACGTTTGGCTTCTCAAAGGTATTGAAGGTTTTTATGGTCGGTTATCACCTCGAAGGGATGTTGCGCTCCCTCCAACCAGTGCCGCCACTCTTCCACTCTTGAGGTGGAAGATGTGTCGCGGCGACCTTACTGAACACGTCCTGATAGGCGTGGTAGACTGAGGGAATTTGGACGGATTTATGTGATGTGGGGCTTTCGATGGTGGTGGAACAGAGCGTGATGGAGGGAATGGTCTGGCGAGGCACCGGGAGGCCGGTGAGGCATCTTTCAAAGCAGGAGTTACTCCAACGAAGGATCTCCCCCGAGTTCCAATGCAGGTCTGGATGCTGTTTAGCGAGCCAGGGCCAGCCTAGGACCACGTCCACAATGGCCTCTTCCAGAACGAGAAAAGAGATCTGTTCTTCGTGGAAGTGTCCGACGCGGAGAGTGATCTCCGGAGTGTGGTGACGCACTAACCCCTTCCTTAACGGTTTGGCTTGAATTGTGGAGATTTGATATGATGTGGTGCCACGGAGCCGAGGGAGTTGGATTTGGTGGAGACTGGCCGAGGAGATGAAGTTTCCAGAGGCACCGGAGTCGATGAGGATCTTGACTGGAAAAGATCGGTTCAGGTATATGATTGGGGCAACACCATGCGGAATTTCAGAGACATCAGGGTGGAGATGGACCGTACTCACCGTAGAGTTCGTGGGGCGAATTGGGCAGGAAGACAACGAGTGATTTTCAGACCCGCAGTACATGCAGAGGTTATGGGAAGTCCGGCGAGACCATTCCTCTGGGGACAGGTGGTAATGACCCAGTTGCATGGATTCGGGTTTTAGTGGAGTAATTCTTGGTGAGGCAGTGGCTGAGGCGTCTTCAGGGCGGCAAGCATTCAGATGCTGAGAGATGTGAAGCGACTTCTGTAAGAAGCTTTCTAGTCCCACCGTGTCATCTATGATTGACATTTGTTGTCTGATGGATGGTTCGAGACCCCGTCGTTATGCGGCCAAGAGCGCAGTTTCGTTCCACCCACTGCGAAATCGAACAGTGTAGTCGTGAATGAACAGGTTGGCTTGCCGTAGCTGGAAGAGCTCATCGTGAACGGAGATGGAGGAAGCAGAGTGACTAAATACTTCATGGAAGTGATTGATAAAGGCATCCAGTGACCGCACTATCGGGCTGTGCGAATTCCAAAGCGCCTCAGCCCACTGCAACGCTCTTCCCGACAGCAGAGACATGATGAAGGCGATCTTTGCCCGATCGTTCACAAACTGGTGAGGTTGGAACTCTAAATACAGGGAACACTGAAGCAGAAAGCCACTGCAGGCGGCCGTCTCGCCGGAGTAGATCGCCGGTTTGGCCATGGGACATACGGAGGGAGATGGTATGACAGGTGGTGGCAGAAGGGATTCGCGGAGTGTGCGAACCAGTTCGGCGAACGGATCTGGTGTTGGGGGAGTTTGGTCCTCCATTATCGTTTTCGCTACGTCTTGATAATTCCTTTATGGGTTGGTCTTCTGTCACGTCTGGACGGAGAGACAAACACTGAAAGAGTACTTCCCCAAGCGGTTCAAAATGACGATATAACATAGGAACTTCAAACTGAAGAATAATCAATCTTAACTTGATCCTTCTTTCAGGTACGATCTGGCAGGAGATGTGAGGCAGAGGATTCAAGCAATCCAGGAGGTAGGTAGCGGTGTGAGACTGGCTTGCAACCTCGAGACCAACCAACGATTGAGTGAGGTGAGTGTCTTGATATAGTGTGCAGGTAAGTGGCTTCAGGTGGTGATCAGTAATCTGGTGATTGTGAGCGGGTGTAGGTGGTTGGTGTGGATGATGCGATGGGTGGATCTGTGACAATAGTAAATAAATGTATAAAATTATGTATAAAAATAAAATGTATAAAATATTTATGTCAAATAATTGTTGTATTGTACACTCTATGCAAATTTTCTGTATGCATACAGTACCTGGGTGAGACCTGCCAACACGTGCAGTACACACTTAAAAATAAAGGTGCTTAAAAGGTTCTTCACAGCGATGCCAAGAACCATTTCTGGTTCCAGAAAGAACCATTCAGTCAAAGGTTCTATAAAAAAACATCTCTTTCTTACCTTTTTATAATCTGAAGAACCTTCTTTCACCACAAAGAACCTTTTGTGTAACAGAAAGGTTCTTCAGATGTTAAAGGTTCTTTATGGAACCATTTAGACAAAAAGGTTCTTCTATGGCATCGTGAAGCACTTTTATTTTATATTATATGTCATTTCCAAATTTCAAGAACTTTACTGTCATATGTACTTGGTACAATACAATGCTTATTTTGTTGTCTTTTCAACAAAAAAGGGGTAAAAGGGCAACAAACAATAAGTTGCAAAGACCATAGAATAAAAAGAATAGACAATAAAATACAAAACAATACAAATACATAAAAACTGCAATAAAAGTACTAAATGTTGTATGCAATAAAATGTAAATGTAAATGTAAATAAATGTGTTCCAGTGTTACAAATTATTCTTTAAAAACTATTTTATTAACTTTTAATTTATTATTTGATTGAACTGCTAAAAGTTTTAAGTGATGTATTTGAGTTCTGCATTAAATGAAATAATGTAATCTGTTTATCTGAGCATAATGCATTGTTTTACTATATAAAAATAGTACAATGGCCAGTATGCAGTGAGCAACATAGCCTTAGTTTTTGTTGAATGATCACTGCTTGTAAAAGAGGATGCGAACGGGCTTCAGATGACCTTAGAAAGCATTAAGAGAGAAAACAGGTCCTAGTGAATGAGTAAGCCTCACTTATTCACTCACGTTACACCTGAACTGCTCATTACATTCGGCCACCTGTTCATGTCACAAATCCTTACTGGAAGCATTTCAGCATGATGTTTAATGGGTGTAATTAAGGCATTCTTTAAACTTTAGTCTTTCATTGAAGTATTTTTACTAGCAGAGTGTAACAGAGAGATTCACTGTCGGTATTTCTCTCCAGATTCCTCTGAAATCACGTTCACAGCCTGAGGTGTGAGGCAGCACATAGAAGTTGTGTAATAAGTCTGTGCATCTCAAAGATGAGTATCAACTCTTCATAGTACAGTATGAATCACTTCTCACTGCTAGATAACATGGTGTTATTGTGATTGTGTGTAGAAAAAAAAATGACATTTTGTGAAAGCATAGACTGCATTATGCAACTCGTACTAAAATGTAAACAAAATATCAATTATATTGAGCACTCTGCACAGATTCATCTGACAGAAAGCTCTGAGACTGGTTTAACTCGATTTATCACTGCAGATTGCAATAATAATTGATTAATTACTTGTTTCCATGGCAACTGGACAAATCCCACTTGTTATTTGATCACGCAAGGAAGCACACATCTGCAAAAGTCATTGTAATTAAGGAGGAGAAAAGAAGCACAATGTGAGACGAAATGAGTGTTCAGAAGTAATCCATAGATAAGCAGAAGACGGGACGTTCTATTCCCATTTAATAGCAGCATGGACAATGTGAGGAGATTATGTAAATGCTGTTCAACTTGACTCTGGAATATTAATCACATTTAAATATTAGGTAGTTGTGAACAAGACAATTGACTGTTTGAAAAGGTCTTTTCAAAGGTGCTGGAATTCAGCCATTTACAGACTTCAAATCACAGCACTTCTGGAAGTGTTACAACCCGAATTCCGTAAAAGTTGGGACGTTTTTTAAATTTGAATACATTTAAAACTAAAAGAATTTCAAATCACATGAGCCAATATTTTATTCACAATAGAACATAGATAACATAAATGTTTAAACTGAGAAATTTTACAATTTTATGCACAAAATGAGCTCATTTCAAATTTGATGCCTGCTACAGGTCTCAAAATAATTGGGACGGGGGCATGTTTACCATGGTGTAGCATCTCCTCTTCTTTTCAAAACAGTTTGAAGACATCTACGCATCGTAGTTATGAATTTATAAAGTTTTGGTGTTGGAATTTGGTCCCCTTCTTGCTTGATATAGGTTTCCAGCTGCTGAAGAGTTTGTGGTCATCTTTGACGTATTTTTCGTTTAATAATGCACCAAATGTTCTCTATAGGTGAAAGATCTGGACTGCAGGCAGGCCAATTCAGCACCCGGACTCTTCTACTACGAAGCCATACTGTTGTAATAGCTGCAGTAATAGCTGCAGTATGTGGTTTTGCATTGTCCTGTTGAAATACACAAGGCCTTCCCTGAAATAGACGTCGTCAGGAGGGGAGCATATGTTGCTCTAAAACCTTTATATACCTTTCAGCATTCATAGTGCCTTCCAAAACATGCAAGCTGCCCATACCGTATGCACTTATGCACCCCCATACCATCAGAGATGCTGGCTTTTGAAGCTGAGAACACATTGGAAGATCTCCCTCCTCTTTAGCCCGGAGGACACGGTGTCCGTGATTTCCAACAAGAATGTCAAATTTGGACTCGTCCGAAAACTTATTCATAGAATACTTTTCGGTTTCACTTTATTTTGATGGTCCCTTTAACACATTCTATTGACTATAAGCAATGTTGCACCTACATTTCTACTAACTCTCATTAGAGTGTTAGTAGTGTATTTGTTGACTGGTAGGGTTAGGGTTAGATTAAGTTGACACATTCTACTTACAGTTGGGAGACCAACACAATAAGGAGTTAGTAGATATGAAGCAGACAGTCTACTAACACTCTTATGGGAGTTTGTTGACATGTAGTTGCAACATTACTTAGTGTCAACAAAATGTTCAAAAGGGACCATCAAAATAAAGTGTTACCTACTTTTCCACTTTGAAACAGTCCATTTTAAATGAGCCTTGACCCACAGGACACGACAGCGCTTCTGGACCATGTTCACATATGGCTTCCTTTTTGCATGATAGAGCTTTAGTTGGCATCTGCAAATGGCACAGCGGATTGTGTTTACCGACTGGTTTCTGGAAGTATTCCTGGGCCCATTTAGTAATGTCAGTGACAAAATCGTGCCGATGAGTGATGCAGTGTCGTCTGAGGGCCCGAAGACTGGGCATCCAACAAAGGTCTTTGGCCTTGACCCTTACGCGCAGAGATTTCTCCAATTACTCTGAATCTTTTGATGATGTTATGCACTGTAGATGATGAGATTTGCAAAGCCTTTGCAATTTGACGTTGAGGAACGTTGTTTTTAAAGTATTCCACAATCTTTTTATCCACTCTTTCACAGATTGGAGAGTGTCTGCCCATCTTTACTTCTGAGAGACTCTGCCTCTCTAAGACATCCCTTTTTATGTTTACAGACCTGATGTCAGTTAACTTAATTAGTTGCTAGATGTTCTCCCAGCTGAATCTTTTCCAAATTACTTGCTTTTCCAGCCCTTTGTTGCCCCCGTGGCAACTTTTTTGAGACCTGTAGCAGGCATCAAATTTGAAATGAGCTCATTTAGTGGATGAAAGTGGATGATGTAAAATTTCCATTTAAACATTTGTTATGTTCTATTGTGAATAAAATATTGGCTCATGTCATTTGAAAGTCTTTTAGTTTTCATTTTATTCACATTTAAAAACGTCCCAACATTTCCGGAATTCTGGTTGTATAATATCAGAATCAGAATCAGAATGAGCTTTATTGCCAGGTATGTTTACACATATGAGGAATTTGTTTTTGTGACAGAAGCTTCCACAGTGCAGCAGAATGACAGCGACAGAACAAAAAATCAGATTAAAAAAAAAAAGAATTAAAAAAAAAAAAAAAGGAGTAAATAAGGAGTAAAAATATACGAATTGACAATTGTATGTACAAGTATATAACAATAGACAGTTGTATGTACAGGTATACTATGTGCAAATTGAAATGTAGACTAAGTAGCTGTGTTAGATAAATAAGTGTATAAGTGTATAAATAGTGTGTGTTCCACAATTATATATATATATATATAATTGTGGAATATTATTATATATAATTGTGGAATATTATTATGCATATAGGCCTTTTATTGTGGCCAGCCTAAGGCACACCTGTGCAATAATCATGCTGTCTAATCAGCATCTTGATATGCCACACCTGTGTGGTGAATGGAGTATCTTGGCAAAGGAAAAGTGCTCACTAACACAGATTTAGACAGATTTGTGAACAATATTTGAGAAAAATAGGCCTTTTGTGTACATAGAAAAAGTCTTAGATCTTTGAGTTTAGCTCATGAAAAATGGGGGCAAAAACAAAAGTGTTGCATTTATAATTTTGTTCAGTGTATATATATATGTGTGTGTGTGCGCATATATATGTAAGGGATAATCAATGGCTAGCTGTGCATTAAATGATTTGAATGCACGACGTGGTTGCCTCTGCCTCAAATCGTTTAATGCACAGCTAGGCGTTGATTATCCCATTTATGCCATGGTCATTTGACAGCATTCATATATTAAAGATGTTAATAATATTTACGCTGCAATATTTGACCGGAACGATAAAAATGAAGGTTATTTTCGTCTGTATTACTATTCAACCGTAACTGTATGTTACTATGGTTACCAATGTTTATAGGAAGCACATTAATATAGAACGTGATAAAACTGACCTGGAACTACCTGTGCAGTTAAACGAATTTAATCAACAGCTGCCAGCCAATCAGAATCGAGTATTCAGACAGACCATGGCATAAATATATATGTGTATCACTCATTTTATTAATTTTGCTATGTGTTTTCGTCATTAATATGACATTTTTTTTATTATGATGTCTGTATGTTTTATATTATACTTTTATATTTGTCAGTTTTAGTTTATTTCGTTTTAGTTATTTTAGTATTTCAAGCTTCTTTGTTTATTAATTTAATTTAATTATTTTTTTATGTCATTAGTTTTAGGTTAATGATAGGTAATAACCAGCATTGTGCAAAATTACATTACCAAGTAATCATTTATTGTAATTTAATTACTTTTCTCTTAAAGAAAGAAAGAAAGCAAGAAAGAATGGGGTTGCTCTTAATTTTTCTGTAATTTAATTACAGTTGAAATTGCATTAAATGCTGTATAGACTATATAACAATTCTATATTATAGTTAATTTACCATCAAAATTTAATGTCTAATGCTAAAATGTATGTTTTTAATGTAACCGTGTTCCTTTAAATACTTTGGTCAGTTCAAAAATAATTTATGCAGTTTTGCATTATTTATTTGAAAGAATTAAATGAGCATTGAACAAATTAAAAGCAGTTTCATGTCTATTCTTGTTGGCTATTGTTCAACTGGTTGAGGTTGATATAAGATTTAGAAAGTACTTAAGTAATGCAAAACATTTTATAGGCAGTAATGAGTACAATCTAATTACACTGTTGAAGATGTAATTAGCTGCTAAATTTTTATTTCTTTATTTTTTGAGTAATGTACCCAACACGGGTGATAACCCGTTTCAATACTATTTTGAAAACATTTGCTCAAAATTGTATTTTATTATTATCTTATTATTAGACTGTTCTCTGAGGTGTTATTATTACAGGCCTAATTAAAATCACGTGTTCAAAAATAATTCATGAATCTCTTAAATTTTCTGTAGGAGGTGGGGCTAACAAAACTTAATTGAATTTGAATGTGCGATTTTCTTCCCAGCATTGTACACGGACAGTGTTCTTTACAGTACAGTAACTGTAATACTGAGAAACATGACGCTTCTTCAAACAACACAAACACAGCAGCCCTCAGTCTGACAGTCTACTTCATCTGAACGTATCAGCAATGTTCAGTTGCTACCAGCCAGACCACACATGTCTTTTGACAAAACCCAGACATCTGGAGGAAAACAACGTCAGCCTGCCATTATTCATCACAGTTCCCCTCCATGACCGAGACTGAGATTATTGCTGTACTGACATCTCAAGAGTACTGGTATTTGGAATAGCTCGAGATATCAGTGAATAAATCCCACATGTATTTTATTCTGTCCTGGACAAGAGAGGAAGTGCAGGCGACAGCAAGAACACATAGAGAATTAATAATTGAGTCACGTGTCAGAGTCACGTTTATGATAATTGCTTCATTCACCAAAAAAGTAAAAATACTTGTTCAAGAAAGAATATAATATGTCAGGATCATGGACCTGTTTTGTCATGTTTTGCCCCCGTTTCTGTTCCTGCCTTCCCTTATTCGGTCACATTACTGTCCTCGTTTAGTTTAATTAGTTATTCTGTGAACCTGTGTTCCTCCCAATTACCATGTTATGTCATGTATTTAAGTTCCTGTCTGTGCATTTCTACTTTGTTGGGTCTACAAGTTGTGTGGTGTGTGTCATTCTCCCTTCCTGGTGTGCATTTACCCAATATTGTGGCTTTATTAAAGACTGTTTCACTTACTTACATCTTCATCGTTCCTTCCTGCAGCGTAATGTGACAGAAGACCCGACCGGCAACAGTTTATTGCGTCTCTCTTCCGTTTCATTTCCATGTTTTCCTCAGTGTTTTTTTGTTTCTGTTGTGGCCATGGAACCCCTCAACCACCCGGAATACTTCCTCTTCCTGCTGGAGCAGGGGGAGAGAGAGAGAGATCGCAAGAGGGCCAATTACACCTTTAAATGTAAATTACTTCAATGTTTTTTTTTTTTTTAATTCATTTATTTTTGAATGATTTATACCATTTTCACACAAATTAGGACTAACAATGTTTCCTCCAAAGTTTAAAGATACAATCATTTCAATGAGAGCATGAGATAAAATTTAAATGTGGGCTGAAATGAGAATATGAAGTATAAAAAGTGATATTTGAAGTAAATTTTAAAAAAAAATCAAGGTCTCTTGTGAACAGAATATTTTTATTGTCCATTTCCTATCAAACTGTAATTTTTCCCAATTGCATAAAATGTTAAGAACATAAATGAGATGGCCATTTTGAAGATAAAAAAAACTATATAAAACTATATAGTCTCTGATACTATGTAAACTAATGTAATAGTCATGTGTACGTGTTAAAAAGGCTTATTGCCCAAATAAATTTACAGGACACTGTGACAAGATGTATACTGTACCTTTTTTTTTTTTTTTTTTTTTTTTTACCTTGAAGCACTATCTTCCCTTCAAAATGAAAGTCCTTTCAGAAATTCAGTATATATTCAATTACTTGTATTTGCGCAATGCACACAATAATACATATTAATCAACATAATTAGTTCTCAGTTTCAATATAATTAGCTCTGCATACATTTCGTTCAGTATTTTATGGCATTGCGGTCTCTATATAGTGTATACTATATGTGACCCTGGACCACAAAACCAGTCTTAAGTCGCTGGGGTATATTTGTAGCAATAGCCAAAAATACAGTACATTGTATGGGTCAAAATTTTTATTTTATGCCAAAAATCATTAGGATATTAAGTAAAGATCATGTTCCATGAAGATATTTTGTAAATTTCTTACCATACATATATCAAAACTTAATTTTTGATTAGTAATATGCATTGCTAAGAACCTAATTTGGACAACTTTAAAGGCGATTTTCTCAATATTTTGATTTTTTTGCACCCTCAGATTCCAGATTTTCAAATAGTTGTATCTCAGCCAAATATTGTCCGATCCTAACAAAACATACATCAATGGAAAGCTCATTTATTCAGCTTCCAGATGATGTATAAATTTTAATTTTGAAAAATTGACACTTAAGACTGGTTTTGTGGTCCAGGGCCACATATATGTTTATTTTAGTATGCTTTGTATCAGTTGCTTTTATTGTGCTTGTTACGAGCTAGAAGTTTTTGGGGATGTTTCGTAACATTTAGATGTGAGACACAACTGACGCTGAAACAAACTAGAGAAGAAAGTGTTCGGGAGACAAGTAACCATTGTAATCACAAGTTCAATTTATTAGGAAATGTACTAATTACAATCCTTGAGAAAAATGTAGGTTCTTTAAATAAAGGAAAAGGAGAAAAATGAGAAATTATCAAAATTAAAACAACCCGAATTACTAACCCTCAACCCAACTAATCTAACTACCAAAAAAAAGATGTAGAAATAAAACCGAGGATTCAGCTTTTTGCATATGGGAGGAGAGGGGGATTAGGCTTCTAAAAGATTTATATTTAGATAACACTTTCTGCTCTTTTGAAGAGCTTGTACGTAACTTTGCTTTACCTAGATCTCAATTTTTTAGATATTTGCAGATTAGGAGTCTCATTAAGAAGGTCTTTGTCTCCTTCCCAGAAATTCCCCCTACATCACCTATTGAAAATTTGCTTGATTTGAACCCACATGGCAGGGGACTAATTTCAAACATATACTCTATTATAACATCTATAGATCCACAGAACCTGAATTATATTCGTAAAGCCTGGCAAAATGATTTGGGCATAGAATTTACAGATGTAGAATGGGAAGATGCTTTAAACCAGGTGCATTCCTCCTTGCCCTGTGCGAGACATGGCTTAGTTCAATTTAAGGTTCTCCATAGGCTTCATTTCACTAACTTTAAACTAGCCAAGATTTACCAAAATATTAGCCCTGCATGCGGTAGGTGCTCACAATCACCTGCTACTACTGCTCATATGTTCTGGTTGTGTCCCAAGCTAGAGGAGTTTTGGAAGAAGATTTTTGAATCATATAAACAGATATATGGCATCCTGATTGACCCTGATCCCTTGATAGGCATTTTTGGTGTAATGCCTGAGGGTATAGATCTCAGGAAAGATATCCATTCTGTAATTGCCTTCCCTACATTACTAGCAAGGCGTTTAATATTATTTAAGCGGAAAAGGGCGGACCCCCCAACTCATGGTAGCTGGATAAAAGAAGTAATGTCTTATATTCAATTGGAAAAGATTAAATACATGATTCGAGGTTCGAAACGTAAGTTCCTAGACAAATGGTCTCCCTTTATTAAATACTTTGAAGAGCTCCCTGGCCTTTAAGATGGAGTAGTCAGTCTCAACCTCCAACTCTTTTCTTATACCTTTTTTCCATATCTTGTTTTATTTATTTATTTATTTCCTTCCCTTTTTCTTTTCCGAAGGTCACCTATTTAATATATTTAGGTTTGAGTATATATGTATGCATGTATATCTGCCTCTGTTACCAGTAATTTTAGTTCCTTTACTATGTTATCTAGACAGGTATTCTGAAAGTGTGTACTTAAATTTATTTACTTATGTAATTATTTATCCATTTATTTATTTTTTTCTTAATGGAGATGTACCTCTTCTGCAATTTGTTTTACTTATTTTTATTTATTTATTTATTTATTATTATTATTTATTTATTTTTTGTTATTTTTTTAATTTATTAATTAATCTTTGGATGTTTTCAGGCCTTTCGCGTTAAATGATATCATATGGACTGAACAAGCATGGGACACTATTTATTTATTTTTTTGTATTAAATTTTTTTTTTTTTTTTTTTTCACTGTAAACTAAAAATTCTGGAATGTGTTTGACTCAAGATTATGTGCCCTTTTTTTTTTTCTTTTTTTTTTTTCTTAAGGCCGTGGTTGTGGGGTGGGGGAAGAATACTGTTTAAATTGTACTGTAAAAACTCAATAAACAAAATACTCAAAAAAAAAGAAATAAAACCGTAAACTTCGGCGTATCCAACGCCCAACCTAAACTACTCTAATTACTAATAAAAATACACAGGTGGGTGTCACTCCTTACCTGAAACTAACAAAAGGAAACTAAAAATACAAAGGCTTGCCTATCTCCTTTTCCCAAGGTGATTTAAACAAGTCACAAGTGACAAAAGCCATACTGGTCTGACTTAGAACAATTTGGATTACACAGCACATTAGGCTAATTAAAGTAGGTTACTAATCATGCGGTCGCCCGACAGGTGTACTTAATCAGTTTTTTACTGCATCCAGATGAACTCAGAAAGTCTCAAATTAACGAATGACAAAAATAAATTCAAAAATAAATAAATCAAATAAATTCAGCAGAACTTAACTAAACAAAATCCATAACACAATTGAACAACAAAATGAACGCGGTTAACAACAAATGGACAGCCGCCTGCTGACTGGAATGCAGGACGACTGACAACAGCCAAAGAAGCCCAGCCCCTTTTATAGCGAGCAGATCCAGCCTAATTGGTCGACCGGTGGACTAGGTCAGCCAATAGATGAAACCTAAAAATAAAGAAGAAAAAGCTGCAAAACAGAAAAAGAACGAACAATACAGAGAGCAGGCAAATACAAACAAGTAACGTAACAGTGCTATATATATATATATATATATATATATATACACACACACACACACACACACACACACACACGCACATACTTTCGTCGACATTACAGCAATCTCCACGCACAAGACCGGGGTGTCTTGGACTGCCATTGAAGTCTCGAGGACACTGCTGAACCAGGGGGTTGCCTAGTGAACTGAATCTCGTAGCCAAGTCGAACTGTCTGAATGAGCCAGTGGGATGGGTTGGGTAATGCAAGCCACGCCCCCAAACTCCGTGCGAGTGGTACCAAAGGGACAGTTCAACATACTGCATACCGTGGTGGTGCAGCAGTGGGTAGCTGTGCTGGATGGCACAGAAGGCAGCGCGTTCTAGAGCAGCTTCCCACATCTCCAGGTTGCCTGTGTCAGGGCCACTTCGTTGTCTTCCTGTAGGACTTAGCGGACCACTGGCACACGTGGGGCATCACCTTCCTACGTGGAGCTCGACGCACCGGTCTTGTCAATGTCTCAGCTCAGGGTGGAGCAGCAGTAGAGGAAGCAGGAGGATGCCCACGCTGAGGAGCAGGCTGAGGCGTGGCCCACTGTGGAACGGTGGCAGTAGGAGGATCACGTCAGGGCAGGAAGTGCTGTATGGCCTCAGTCTGCTTCTGTACTACTGAGAACTGCTGGGCGAAGTCCTCGATAGCGTCACCGAATAGGCCAGCCTTGGAGATAGAAGGGTCAAGAAAGCACACTTTTTCAGCGTCTCTCATCTCGAGCAGGTTGAGCCAGAGATGCTCTTCCCGAGGGACTGTGCCGTGACTTTCGTCACATCGAGCAGCTCCTGCATCAACCTCAGGTCAGTACTACCCTTGTGCATTTGTTTTACAGCCTTGGCTTGGTGGACCTGCAAGATAGCCATGCCATGCAGGACAGAGGCAGCTTGGCCAACAGTACTGTCAGCCTTGGTAGCCAGAGCTGCCGACAGCCTACAGGCTTTGGACGGGAGAAACTGACTATTACTCCATGTGGCGGTGTTTTGTGGGCACATGTGAACCGCAACCGCTCTCTCCACCTGGGGAATGTCCACATACCCCCTTGTTGCCCTGCCATCAAGGGTAGTGAGGACAGAGGAAGAAGACGAGTGGCTTTGGGCAGTGAAAGGGGTTGTCCATGACTTCGTCATTTCCACATGCACCTCCGAGAAGAAAGAGTACCCCCCGGCCTGCGAGGGGCGATGGGGGTATGTAGTGAGTGGGGCGGGGCCGGTGGAGTTAATGATAATTAGCGACACCTGCACCACTCACCGGTCTCGAGTCCCACGGAGGAGCTCCGGAAGGATAAAAGGAGGAGTGACGACAGTGGAAGACGAGAGAGGACCAGGCCTGGACTTTTATTTTGTATTTTATGTGCGGCAGTCGTCCGTGAGGGGCTGCCGCTTTACTTTGATGTTTGTTTATTTTATTAAAACTTTGTTTAAATGTTCGCCGGTTCCTGCCTCCTTCTTCCCGATCTACGAACTGTGTTACAGGATCATCAAAATAAAGTGTTACCGACGTTTCAATGTCATATGGAAATAAGCATGGTACGTTTGCATAATAATGCCTTTGAAATGAAAAATGTGTTTGAAAATTATGGAGTGAGTATTGAAAACCAATTTTGGAGTGAGTATGCCTTTAATTTGACCAGAAACTACCCAGGTAAAAAATAAGTGCTGTAAGCAGCCAAGTCAGTTTCACTTTATTTTGATGGTCCCTTTAACACATTCTATTGACTATAGGTAATGTTGCACCTACATTTCTACTGACTCTCATTAGAGTGTTAGTAGTGTATTAGTTGACTGGTAGGGTTAGGGTTTGATTAAGTTGACACGTTCTTGCAAAGTTACTTATAGTCAGTAGAATATCTGTTGGGAGACCAACACAATAAGGAGTTAGTAGATATAAAGCAGACAGTCTACTAATACTCTTATGAGAGTTTGTTGACATGTAGTTGCAACATTACTTAGTGTCAACAGAATGTTCAAAAGGGACCATCAAAATAAAGTGTTACCGCCAAGTCTAATATTTCAAGCAGCTGAGGGATGCTGGACTGTACTTGTATTGGACGCGCACACTTGTATCACTATTAACTGGAATGTCCACACTTAAGTTTAAAACACTCATTGTTGTAGATTTATTTTACCAGTACTGGTCTTCATTTCCATGTAGGCAAGAATCCAAACAGTCAATAAATCCACCAGTCATTCACCTTTACAACGACTTGTATAATGTGGTACAAACAACCTAGCGTAGCGGTAAAAAAAACTGTGAAACTGTGTGCACCTTCCCTCCAGCAACACCTATTACCTGAAGGAAGGTTCCCACCAAGATTTTGTGAACTATCACCCCAAGAGTGACCCCTACTGGACATAAATGTACATAATTCAAAGTAAAAACCTAAAATGGCTCTTACATACCGGCCCCTAATTGGGATAATTTAACATACCAATTCCCAACACATAACAAAGAGCCATAAACAAATACAAATAGTGAGTACAATACACACTTGATGCTTGTAACAAAACCCCTCAACTCATAGACTCATGTAAAAAGCAAAGTTTTGCTACTGGCCAATCAAGAACACTTGTCTTAGTTTGTAAGTGAACAGAATGTACCAGCCCCTTCTTGTCAGGGAATGTTTCCAAGACTCTTCCAAGTGGCCAAGAGCCTCGAGGTGCCGTTGAAACCATAATAGCCACAATGTCTCCACACTTGAGGCTATTCTTAACCTTGTTCCATTTCTGCCTCTCTTGCAGCAAAGGCAGGTATTCTTTTACCCATCTCTTCCAAAAGAGGTCTGAAATGTACTGAACCTGTTTCCACCTCCTTTTTATGCATAAATCATGCACATCAAACCGCCCAGGAGATAAGGATGGCTTTCCCTTCAGCAACAGAATATGATTGGGTGTGAGAGATTCCAGATCCATTGGATCGTCAGACAATTTGGTGATTGGTCTATCATTCAAGATCACCTCCGCTTCACACAAGACTGTGTGGAAGCTGTCATCATCAAGCGTCTGCTGTTGGAGAACTACTGCAGAAAGGATCTTTCTCAACATGCGGATGACCCGCTCCCAAACCCCACCATAATGGGATCCAGCTGGAGGGAAACTCCACTCCCTTCTGACATAAAACTCCTTTAATCTTAGCCTGATTCAATGATGAAAGTGCCTCCCAAAGTTCCCTCCCTGCTCCTATAAAATTTGTGCCATTATCTGAAAGAAGATGCTCCACTTGCCCTCTTCTACTAATAAATCGGTGCAGGGCATTAATACAGGCATCTGTGTAAAGAGAATTGGCCAGTTCAAAATGAACAGCTCTACTGGCCGAGCAGGTGAAAATGACGCCATAGCGTTTCACTCTGCCTCTTCCTTTCTTCACCTCTATTGGTCCAAAATAGTCGACGCCTGTGTTGGTAAATGGCGGATGGTCTGGCAGAATCCTCTCCTTGGCCATGTCAGCCATCTTCTGCCCCATCATCCTCCCATTATATTTTTTACAGAAGCAACATTCTGCTACGATCTTCCTCACAGCTGAGGTGGCACCTGTGATCCAATACTTCCTCCTCAATGGAGACAACATGTGATTACTCCTACTATGTCCAAGCTGTTGATGCAAATCCTTCAGTATTAGGGCAGCCACATGCTGATGTTTAGTGAGGAGTAGCGGATGTTTTGTATCTTCTGGCAACGAACCCTGAGTCAGCCGTCCTCCGACTCTCAGAAGCCCATTATCCAACCATGGATTCAACTTATAGATGGCACTCTGTTTGCTCACTGTATCCTTTCCAGAAGACAAAGCAGCGATTTCCTCAGAGAATCTTTGCTGTTGGCAATAGCAGATTATAGCCATTTCAGCTTCCATAAGATCCTCTGCCGACAAGGTTTGTCCTCCTGTTGTACCTTTAGCTATTTGATTCCCTTGCACCAGGGCACTCTGCTTGTTAGCATCAGCAGTATCTGATTCTCTCCTCTTGCAGATTCTTCTCAACAACATCCTCTTCAACTTAAGCAACCAGGCAACTGATATTCGAAGTCTCCTCCAATCTGAGAAATAAGCCACCAACCTATTTGTACCCTTCAGTGAGTCTTGAATATTTACCACATTCACAAAAGCTTCCTTCTTGACCTTGAGGTCATCATCCCTTACTGTAGTGTCCACCATATTTACAGGCCAAACCTCTTCTGGTTTGTACAAAAACTTGGGTCCTTCGATCCATCGGTTGTTCTTGATAAAATCACTAGCCCTCCTTCCTCTGGATGCATCATCAGCTGGATTCTCCTTTGTGCTAACATATCGCCACTGTGATGTCTTTGTGGCTTCCCTGATGATGGAGACTCTGTTGGCAACAAAAGTATGAAACCGCTTATCCTCATTCATGACATACTTGAGCACAGATGTGCTGTCTGTCCAGAAGACTGATTCTTGCAGCTGGAGCCTCAGCTCTTTCTCTAGCATCAGATCAACACAGACAGCAAGAACAGCTGCAGTTAGCTCTAAGCGGGGAACAGTGATGGCTTTTAAAGGCGTTACTTGGGCTTTGCCAATGAGGAAGGAAACATGGTTGTCACCGTTGCTATTCTGGATTCTAAGGTAAGTGACTGTGCCATATCCTTGTTCGCTTGGATCTGAAAAATGTTGAAGCTGCACACGTATGTAGGACCCACAAAACATGGGCTTAATGCATCTCTCAACCTTGAATTCAAAGAGTGCATTCAGTTCCTTCGACCACCGTGTCAGGCCACGCAAGATGTCATGGGGCACAGTCTCATCCCATCCAAAGTTCCTCCGGCATAGCTCCTGTGATCTTAGCAAGTAGCTTTACTGGTGCCAAAAACCCAAGTGGATCCTATACTGAACTGGACACTGACAACATTTCACATCTTGTAAAGGACTTCTCCTGAATCTCCATTTTGAACTTAAATGAGTCAGTTTCTGCACATCACAGCAAACCCAGAGCTCTCTCAACAGGCAAGCTGTCCTTGTCCAGATCCAGCTCTTTCCACTCTTTGGCTCAACACTCCTCAGGAAGGGATTGCAGAACAGTGCGCTTGTTGCTAATCCATTTTGACAGAGTAAAACCTCCTTGCTGACAGAGATTAGAAAGATCTTGTACTAAAGAAACTGCTGCTTCTTCAGATGCCACACTCTTAAGGCAATCATCTACATAAAAAAAATATCTTTGAGAGGCTGAACAACCTCTTCACAGAATTCACATTGATGATCATCTGATGTTTTTAGCAAAGCAAAGGCAGCACAACTTGGAGAGGAGACAGCCCCAAAAAGATGTACAGTGTTGTGAACTTTTATCTTCTACGAAGCAGAGACCAGGAGACGTTGGGATATCTTTCATACAGAAGTTACTCTTTATTTTGAGAACTCGCTGCGCGTCGCTGTAGTCATCCAAGTCTAACTAAAGTAGTGATTCATTGTAGTTTTAATACATTTAGGGGGCAGTGCTTAGGAATGGAAACAAAGCACCTTGGTGATGACTTTAAACAAAGCATGCAAATGAGAGAGGATTTGATTCTATCAAGAGAAAACCGGTTTGGCAAGTTATCTGGCTTTCTCAAAAGAGAAAGACAGACCCAATCAGCATAACACTCGATTGCATTGATAATCCAATCAGTCTAACGATTCAACGTCTGGGCCAGGGGCTCCGAAAACCATTTGCAGAACAAAAGATTAGAGTCTCAGTGATCTGACTCATTTAACTTACAATGGAGTGAACAGGAACTGGCAGGGACCTCGTTACCGACTTTGTTTAACAGAATCGTTCATCTGATGTCATCATCTTCACCATAAATGCTAAATACAATGTATATAACTTCTTCAGTTTTTTTTTTTTTTTTAACTGTTTTTCCTTAGCATAGCCAGAGTCAGAGGTCATGTAAAGACAACTGCGAACCAGCTCCCTAGGCTGCCCCCTAGTAAACTGTTCCAGGTAATATAGGCAATCACTATGACTTGCCTTCTCCTCCACTCCCTTTTCAAAGGCTCTTATAAATGAAACATACGGAAGAGGATCTCCATCAAACAAGGGAACATCTTTTGCTGGTAAGCATGAGTAACGTTGCTGTTGGACAAGGGCTGCTGTTATTTCATTTTGTATTTGCATTATAGTGACAATGTCAACACACTGATTCTCAATTTGTGGCCAAGAAATCACATGAGATGCAAGATGTCCATGAGACTGAACTAATGTCTGTTGAGAAATCCTATCAGATGCAAGGGGTCCATGAGGTTGGACTGATGCATGCAGAGAAATCCTATCGAGTGCAAGAAATCCATGAAGTTGACCTGATGCACGTTGAGAAGTCCTATCAAATGCAAGAGGTCCATGAGACTGAACTGACAGATGTTGGAAAGTCCTATCCGATGCAGGAGGTTCATGAGATTGAGCTGATGTATCTCCTAGTATATGCTGGGAACTCTGTCTTTCTAAGTCAGCACATTCCTGCCAAGGCTGCTGACAAATTTCCTGATACAGCACAGAAGAAGCCAAAGGAGGTTCTGCTGCTGATACTTGTTTTTCCATTTTACTACAAACAGCAGATTCAAACCCCTCTGCCATTGGATTCAATATAATTGAAGATGCTTTCTCCCTTTCCTTTTCCAATTGTGAATGCATATTATAAGAGGCTTTGGAAACACTGTGAGATTCAGAGGCCTTTAAAACTGCAAGTCTAGCATTAGATTCTGCTAGCATTGCATTCAACGCAACTCCAGTTGCTCCTTATCATCCTACAAAGCATGCTTTTCCTTTAATGCTGCCATACGAGCAAGCAGTGCAGCCTTATCTGCTTCAGCTATAACTCTGGCAGATGAAACACTACTACATGTACTTGCTTTACTTGAACGCTTACTACCAACATTTGAAATACTACCCTGTGGATCAACACCATCAACCTTATCATACATGACCTCATTTGAAGTAGGCCTCATTTCATTTTCAGTACATGATACCCACAGTTTTTCTTTGTCCATTTGAACATCAACACCATTTAAAACACTCAACTGTGGCGTTTCCATAGCCCTGTGCTCACTTTCAGATGCCTCCATAATCCACAGAAAGTCAAAACACGATCGAAGTGACAGTAAAACTACAGTTCACAAAGTTAATTATTTTCTTCGACAACCGATGCATTGGATTTAAGTCCCATAATGTGTGCACAAATTTAGATGGTCATTCAACAATAAGTAGCGCTACTAAACATACCTCTTCACATTGGGCGTCAATGTTTGGACAAAGCTCCTCTGTTGACATTTGTGGAACAGCTCCGGTGTCTTTCGTTACGCGGATGGATGGTCTGTAACCCAGTAAGAAATACGTGCGTGTTTAATCCACAGATGCAACTCCCTCTTGTCGTGATTGCAGCTGATCTCAGACGTAAATAAAGCCGATGCAAAGCTCTTTCAATAATTCACTTAATTCCTTTCTGCAAATCATGAAGCTCCAACGTCAGATAGGTTTTAAACACAGTTCCTTTAGGTCTATAAACAGTTTTTTGACTAATGTAAGCAGCCAAGTCTAATACTTTAAGCAGCTGAGGGATGCTGGACGGTGCTTGTATTACTATTAACTGGAATGTCCACACTTAAGTTTAAAATGCTCATTGTTGTAGATTTATTTTACCGGTACAGGTCTTCATTTCCATGTAAGCAAGAATTCAAACAAACAGTCAATAAATCCACCAGTCATTCACCTTTACAACGACTTGTATAAGGTGGTAAAAACAACCTAAGGTAGTGGTAAAAAAAACGGTGTGCACCTTCCCTTCAGCAATACCTGTTACCTGAAGGAAGGTTACCACCTATATTTTGTGAACTATCACCCCAAGAGTGACCCCTACTGGACATAATTCAAAATAAAAACAAAAAATGGCTCTTACAAGTGCACTTCCATAATGTACTTAAAGTGCTCTATTTTTGCACACTAATTTTGTAGTTAATATAATAAGAATGATCCTTTAGTACTTCTTAAGGTCAACTTAAGATCATTTAAGTGTACTCAACTGTGCTATTTTGATACACCATGAATATGAACTAAAATGCACTTTTAACATACTATCTTTGTATTTAAAAAATGTATTTAGTTACCACTTGTAGTACACTTGTTGACTTAAGTTGACCTTAAGAAGTACTAAAGGATCATTTTTAGTATATTAAGTACAAAATTAGTTCGCGAAAATAGAGCACTTTAAGTACATTATGGACGTGTACTTGTTTTTCACCTGGGTACACAGTAAAATGACATGAAAATTAATACAGAAAAAGTCAGGGTCACTGTGAACAGGAATCATTTCAAAGAATGAGTAAACCAATAAAGAAAATATTTGTTATGAGTGTTTGAAAATGGGGAATGGTCTAAATGCTAGAATGCACTTTGATTTCTGGAGTGAATTTTCTTTTACTTTTCGCCAAAACTGTAGAGTGCAATGATTTGAAAATGAATACAGTAACGGTAAGGATCACTGTGAACAGGAATCAATTGAAAGATAAACCTATAAAGGAAGGATTTGTATATGTGTTTGAAAATGGGTAATAGTGCAACTGCAAGAATGAACTTTTACACTTGAAATGTTTGCCATTTATTTTCTCCAAAACCATAGAGCAAAATACTTGAAAAGTAATACAGTAATAGCCAGGCTTACTGTGGAATCAACTGACAGAATAAGCAAACCTATAAAGGAAACATTTGTATGAGGGATTGAAAATGGGACATGATGGAAAAGTGCTTATGCACTTAGATGCATAAGCACTGGGGTGAATTTGCCATTATTTTTTTTCCCAAAACTATACAGTAAAAATATTTACAGTAATAGTCAGGATCACTGTGAACAGGAATCAATTTAAAGAATGAGCAAACCTATAAAGAAAATATTTTTATGGGTGTTTGAAAATGGGTAATGGTGCAACTGCTAGAATACAATTTTTTTTTTGTTTTGTTTTTTTTTTTGGAGTGATTTTGCCATTAATTTTCTCCAAAACCATACAGTAAAAATATTTGAAAATTCATACAGTGATGGTCAGGGTGACTGAACAGGAATCAACAAAGAACGAGCAAACCTATAGAGGAAAGATTTTTATGAGTGTTTGACAGGAAATCATTAGAATGCACTGATTTTTGGAGTGATTTTCTTTACTTTTCTTCAAAACTATAGAGTAAAATCAGTTGAAAATTTATACAGTAATAGTTTGGTTCACTCTGAACAGGAATCAATTGGACGAATGAGAAAACCTATAATGGAAAAAATATATATATGAGTGTTTGAAAATGAAAAATGGTGCAACTGCTAGAATGCACTTTAATTTTGGAGTGAATTTGCTTTTAATTTTCTCCAATACAGTAAAATTACTTGAAAATTAAGTAATGGTCAGGGACACTGTGAACAGGAATAAATTGAAAGATCAAGAAAACCTATAAAGGAAATATTTTTGAGTGTTTGAATTTGGAAATTATTAGAATGCACTGATTTTTGAGTGATTTTCTTTACTTTTCTTCAAAACTATACAGTAAAATCAGATGGAAATTGATAAAGTAATAGTTTGATTCACTCTAAACAGGAATCAATTGGAAGAATGAGCAAACCAATAAAGGAAAACATTTTATGAGTGTTAGAAAATGGGACATGGTGTAAAAGTACTTATGCACTTATACACTTGGGGTGAATTTGCCATTAATTTTCTCCAAAACCATACAGTAAAATTACTTGAAAGTTAATTAAGCAATAGTCAGGATCAATGTGAATAGGAATCAACTGAAAGAAGGAGCAAGCCTATAAAAGAAAAAAATATATATATATGAGTGTTTAAAAATGAGATGTGATGTAATACTGCAAAGATGCACTTGGATGCTTTGGGTGAATTTGCCTTTAATTTTCTCCAAAACTATACAGTAAAAATATTTGAAACTTAATACAGTAATAGTCAGGATCACTGTGAACAGAAATCAATTGAAAAAAAAAAAACAAGCAAACCTATAAAGGAAATATTTTTATGAGTGTTTGAAAATGGGAAATGGTGCAACTGCTAGAATGCACTTTGTTTTTGGAATGAAATGAATGAAAAATATAATGAATACAGTGATAGTCAGGGTCACTGTTAACAGGAATCAATTGGAAAAATGAGCAAACCTATTAAGGAAAGCTTTTTACAAGTGCTTTTTATGAGAAAGTGTGAGAATGCACATTGAGTTTTGGAGTGATTTCATTTGTACAGAAATTGTACAGTAGATTTAATTTAAAAATTAATACAGTAATAGTCAGGGTCACTGTAAACAAGTATCAGTTGAAAGGTATACACAAGCAAACAACACACGCGCACACACACACACACACACACACACACACACACACACACACACACACACACACACTCTTTTGTTGTGCTGTAAGCTTTGGAGGCTTTCACTTTCGAATTTGAATTCACGACCTTGTCACTTTTTACAAGAAAAGATAATTGTCTGTTTTGCCTACATCTATTCACCACTTAAAACTAAAACAAATGATTAAAAGATGGATTCATTGTTATTCTTAATTGAAATGCACAACAACAATAAAACAGTAGGCTACAAACTAACTTATATAATGTAATTAACATAAACGAATAAGTTGATGGCCTAGGCTACACCAGAACATTTAGCAAACACTGAGAAATCAAATGAATAAAGAACATTTAAAGAAAGCATCCATAGCATAACGTGAGATGAACAGCAAAGACAAAACCAACATGTTCACCTTCTCTGGCTTAAGAAGCAGTCTTTTATTTTACTTTCGCTTGAAAACCAAATCCTCTGGCCCGTCTGCCATCCTTTCCTCAGTATTTGCGTCATTTTTGCCGCTTATGCTGATGAGGCAAGTATAAACCAGGCTCTGCTCCCAAAGAGCTCGCATTGAAAGCACCTCTCACTCTCTTCACATGATCAGAAATCTTGCTCCTGCTGCACTGTGCAGCGGCTCTGCAGTTCACGCTTTATGCATGGAGCACATTAGACGTTTTGGAGCAGCGCAGACCATGCACTGGCACAAATGCAACCACGTCAAAATTTAACTTGCACATAACTATCGGTATCGGCCGATATCATTCTGAATAATCGGCTATCGGTATCGGCAGAGAAATTCAGTATCTGGGCATCTCTAATATATATATACAGTATATAATTTGATAATTTTATTTATTTATTTTTGGCTTTTTTGTAATAAATACTTTGATTCTGAATGGTCAAATAAATCAACATTCATCTGTCAAATATTTCTGAATAATGGTAAAGATCCCTTCATCCCAAATCAAAATCCCAACAAGGGTGCAGTATCACACAGTTCACTCCAAGGACCATTACTAATGATTCTAATCAAATACAAACTCAAACATAATTTAATGTTAATTAATCAGGTCTAGTACTCGTCAGGCTCAAATAATGGACATGAAGAGTTGGGAATGTCATGTTATCATGTATCACGCTTATAGGAAAACATATTCATGTTTTGAGATCCCAGGCCTAATTGATCTGGTTTGTTCCTGGTACTGAATGTGATTGCAAATTAGACCATCTTAACCGAGTTCTAATTAATTAGTCTCCTCGTTAAGCAGCCCAGATGTTGTCATGACATTCTTCCTCTTACAGGAAGCTCTGATCTACACAAATGTTTCATCAGTGATTAAAGGCAGCTGTGCTGGAGCTGTGGCCTGCCGGTTAGAGTGTGTTTTCCAACACGTGTCAAGATGAGCAGCTGTTGCGAGTGACGTGAGTTTGAGTCTGGATTGTGTCATTTCTGATCACATTCCCACCTTTTCTTCATTACATTTTCCCTACTCTACCTTTCATACCTGGAAACTTGTTCCTTTTTGGTAAAATTTGCTGTTTTGACATTGAAATATGCTGTTTGTGTGATTCATGCAAATCTGAGGAGGTTTTAAATAATACAAATAAATAGTACTATTTGACCTGTAAAGTTATTTAAATGGTCGTTTTTATGGTCTTTTACAGTTTGGGATGTTATCATAGGCATCAGAGTTGTTTCAAAAGCTAAACAAACTATTTCAACTGCTGATTCCAAGAAATTTAACAGCTGATCCCAACCCATCAGTATAAAATGTATGTATGACCTGTAGATAAACTGAAAAAGAGGATAATTTTTTTTTAAAAATTAAATTAAATACAATTAAATTAAAACAAGGGTTAAAGAAGGGGGAAAAAATGTACTGGTAACTTTCTACCAGAACATTATCCAACAATTTTACGGACATTTCTGTTAGCCTTAAAACACAATGAAGTGCAAAATTCAAAGTACAGTTAAAACACCTGTAAAAAAAAAAAAAGAAGAAATAAATACAGAAATTATTTGATATTAATACAGTACATTTAGCTCTATGGTTATGGATTTAGTTTTTCCCCCTATAGTGTAGCAATCAATGTGGCACACTAGTAAAGTTTTGCACTGGCAGGAACCACTCAATTTGCAGAAATCTAGCTATTTGTGGTGTTTGCTAATCTAAGCGTCACCTTTACTATTGCTCATACTTTGGGGTTTTTTCCACTCTAGGAGAGCTGAAAACCAGCTGGTGAATGGATCTTGGCATGCAAACTGCATGTGGGAAGGTGAATAATGTGGAAACCTTTTATTTAGTTCCTGTGTCTGGTTTGTTGCCGTGTCTTGTGTTTGTGGCTAAACAGTGGATTGGACGGTTTAACTAAACGTTGGCCAAGAAAAACAATGAGCCATTTCAAAGTGCTATTTTAATAAACAAGATGGCCATTTTAACAGGAAAAGTAAAGTGACTCTAGGTGGATCCCCCCTCATCCCTGTGACACACAGAACAAACTTTATGAATGCGTTAATGTTTTGCTAATGACTTCTCTGGGCAAAAACAATTTGTAATGATGTTGACAGGATGTTAGTCATAGCACAACAACCTTTAACAAAATAGCTCTCCTGTGCTGAATCTTCTATTTCAGTGTGTTTACCTAAGCTACTCCTGTTAGCGTCAGAGCTAACACCTTTAGCTTTCCTCACTGCATCTGAATTCCTGTACTTTAATAGTATGTAGCTATAAATTGGTGAAATATTCAATAATATCTTTAATGAAGAATTTGTGCAAGTATGTAGTTAAATGATATTCTTTCAAACATAGGCTGTCTCCTAAATCTTATTCTTTCTGAATCGGTACTTCTTTTGAAAAAGTAATTACTTTGCGACCATTAAAAAGTATGTTCTAGTATGCATGTCTGTAGGATGTACTAGGCTACATTCATACTGTGCTCAATAATCCATTCAGATGTGACAGAATTCTGTATACAGATGTGTGCTATGAGAAGATTAAAGGTTCTAGTGATGCTGGCTGAAAACAGCCACGACAATGGAAACTGCATGATGAGGTAAAATGGAAAACGCCAATAGGTTTTTTACAAATAGCCTATGGTGTTTTGGCAAAAATGTATTTATTATAAATGTTACTGTTATTACTTTTATTAAATATTGGGGAATACTTTTTGTTGTTGTAGTTTCTACATGTTTAGTTGTGTTTTTATTTTATTATTATTATTATTATTATTATTATTATTATTACAAATTTCATAGTTTAACGAGGACCATGGTTTTATTCTTGTGACCACAATCTTACTAATACTAGTCAGTTTAACTCTGAATTCTAAGCAAGAATTTCTTTGCATGTTTAGTTCAAATTAATTTGAATTAAAGTAAAATGTTAATTCAGTAAGAGCCTGATTAAAAGTAAATATTACTGTCTTATATAAATTAGGCGTTTACTATTTATAAATATTAATGTTCTTAAATGGATAGTTCACCCAAAAATTAAAAATGCCATTCCAACCCTATATGAATTTCTTTCCTAACCAAAATGGTTTGGTAACATTCTTCAAAATATCTTTTGTGTTCCACAGAAGAACGTAAGTCATACAGGTTTGGAGTGACATGAGGATGAGGAAATTACACATTTCCTGCTTTCTAGCTGAAAATCAATGCTTTACTGTAAAGCACATTTCTGTGTGACAAAAATGCATTAGTAAATGTGTTTCAGTAATATCTATCATTATTTGTTTCTTTCCTGTTTTATTTATTAATTTACTCCAATAGAAGGCTCTATAACCCCAAAAAACATCAACAGGGGAACTCGTGGGGAGGGTGGGCTGGATTTGTCCAGGGCCGCATTTTAAACCCAGTCCAGCCCTTGATGCAGCCATACTATAACTACCATGTTATATTAGCATTATCATTTTACCTTTTTTTTTTTTTTTTTTTTTTTTTTACATTTGTGGTACTAACAAAAACAGTGAAAATGTAAAGAATCTAAATTCCGAGTAGTTTAGCAACAATTCAATGTACAATTCAATGTTTAGCCAAGTAAAAGTCTATCCTCTCTTTCAGTGATATGGAGAAGGTTGTTCATGCCTTTGTGTCTTCTCGTTTGGATTATCGCAACACTTTGTATCTGGGTGTGAGTCAGGCCTCCCTCTCTCGCCTGCAGCTGGTTCAGAACTCAGCTGCTAGGCTTTTAACTGATACCAAAAAGAGACCATATTACTCCTGTATTGATTCCATTACATTGGTTACCGATTTGATACAGAATCCAGTATAAAGTGCTATTATGTTTTCAAATCTCTCCATGGCTTGGCATCAGAGTATGTTTCTGATTTAATTAGTCTACATCAGCCTTTGAGATCTGCCTTCGGTCCAAGGATCAACTGTGTCTGACGGTTCCTCGATCGTGCTTGAAATGTAGAGGAGACAGAGCTTTTTCTGTGGCAGCTCCTACCTAGACTATGAGCTTCTGCTGTCCTTAAAACATCTCCTACTCTAGGGTCATTTCAGAGGATGTAAAAAACACATTTATTATCTTTAGCTTTTAATAATGTGTTGTAAATTGTATGTATTTGTTTTTTTTTTTGTTTTTTTTTTCTCCATGTACGGCACTTTGGTGCCCATTGTGGTTTTTGAAAGTTGAGTACAACCAAAAAAAGGTTTGGGTTTAGGAAATTATTTGAGGAAACTTTTTAAAATCTTAACACAATAATAAACACTGTATATTGTTCTTGTAAAATAACACTTAAAGGTGGAGTAAGCGATTTCTATGGAAGCATATGTGTAGCAAAATTCAATTTGCAATGTAATATGCAAAATGGCAATGCAATATTCAAACTGATTTTTTATTTAATTTAATTTAAAATTACTTCAAATTAAAAAAAAATATATAATTGAATTGATTATTACCATTTAATCAACTCACCAAACCTCTGCAGTTCCTTAATGAACTCCATGGCAAACCCTGCTATGATACTAAAAGAGCTTTTCACGCTGAACTTAACCCCGGGTTATTGTTGTTCTAAATCCCGCTTTTAACTCCAGGTAAGGGTACATTTCACACTTTTAGAAGCTTGATTAGCACCACTTCTTACCCGGGGTTAAGAGAACCTTCTCCAGAACAGAGTTGGCACTGCTTTAGCAGTGTTAACCCCACATTGCAGTGCCAAACATGCACAGTGTGAAGCGATGCGGTGTTAGAATATTATGGCTAGATGCTTAGCAACTAGGGGTGGCTCGGTTCGGGGGTCACGGTTCGGTTCGATTCGATTTCGGTACAACAGGGGGGGGGGAAAAATCTACTATGCTCAGTTTCTTTTTATTTATTTTTTTTGAACAGACAGTAGTGCAAATTACCCTTTTTTCCATCTAGATGTGAAAATACTGAATATTATTACATGTTATATATATATAAAATCTGTTTTGTTTTCATTGTGAGTGTACACAAATAAAAGCAGACCTTTATACAGTGATTATTGATAAGACAATAAGTGTTTAAAGTTGATTCTGCTGGTATAAGGAAACAGTTGAAGTGATCGCGCCAGAACACACACACACACACACACACAAAACACATCAGTTCCAGCATTGCTAACTTGACAGCCTAACATTTTAAATAATAGTTTAGCATTCTGATACGTTACATCGCAAATACGGAAATATTATGGAATATTTGGATTTGTGCCAAATAAAAGAGGTAGGATACTTGAGCATAAAGCTCCATTTCGCAAACAGTTGAGTGCGCAAGCCTTTAAAGTATACTCCCTTGTCAGTCTATGTGAGAGACGTGTTCAGAATCAGCACATGGTCACTGTCTAGGGGGCTTTGTTTTCAAGTGCGCAACTCATGGCATTCGCTGTTCTTCTGCTGGCGGTTATCAAACAGTGCTGCATTACTGCGGGCGCCCCCTTCTGGATTGGGGGTGAATTGCCTGTATTCATTGTAAGGCCTCATGCACCGAACCGAGACGCCCGTACCGTGACGGTTCAGTACGAATACATGTACCGTGCCACCCTATTAGCAACCAAACAGCCAATTACATGCGTCATAATGTTTTATTCACACAAACTTTATTATATTTATTACAAGTGTGAACTCATGAATTCAAGAACTTTAGACAGTCACAGAAACACTGTGTGCTGTATATACAAAGTTCAGTGCAGACCAATAGTTTCTAACTCAATCTGATATAATCACATCATTATTCGATTGGTAGAGCCAATGAGCTTGCTGTTCAACATTCAAATACTTGGCCAGTTCTTGCTCTAGCAGTTGCAGTGAACTTCAGAAACCCTTCAACTTCCCCAGCTCCATCTGTATAGAGCTGCTACGGGGTGATTCCATGTGTCATATGGGGGTTATTTCATAAATGTTGAATGTGAAGCAGCAGTATTTCTGACATGCTCACAGCAGCATATCTGTGGATGTACTGGCAGCAGCAAGCAGGGCCGCTGCTAGTGGAGTGAAAGGCGGTGACAATTATAATGCCCCATTTACACAGGGCGTCGGCGTCAACGCCTCTTGTTTACTTTGAATGGAGTGACATCAAGCGTTGCCGAAACTTTTCAAGCATCAACGCAGGCGTCAGCCAATCAGATCGGCCTATGCAAATACCCTAGCACAGACGCTAGCCAATCTCGTTCATGCAACACCAGGAAAGTAATGTGATTGGCTGTCACTATGACGATTGTGTCAGCACCAAGCTTCAGACATGCCCTCCATCAAGCGTTGACGCCGACTCCCCGTGTGAATGGGGCGTAAGGGCCCACGGCTGTGGTGGGGCCCCCTGGCCATTTCAACTGACTGCCTGAGGCCAGCCTAAAAAGACGCTGAGGACAGTTTACGGGCCACTGCTGCACTTCGTCACCAAAGCTTATCGTTTGCACATGTCACAAATACACCTCACCAGTTTAAACATACAAACTCCAAAAGACATGAAAAGCTTAATTCAGCACCCCCACGCTGTGTTCTGTGTTCAGGGAGCCGCATGAAATCGAAATGCCCGTCTTGGTGAGTATCCTTTAAGAAAACTCAGTTATGTCTAAATGAATGTAAACAGTTGAGAAAGAAATCAGATTTGTGTTATTATACTGGATGTATTGTCTCTTAAAGTGGCCACGCCTAATTTACTAGCTGCTGTTGGGAGATGGTTCTCACTGCAGAACACAAGATCCAGGGGGTGGAGTTGGATCTAGATCCAACTCCTCCCACCTTACATGGACCTAAACCTACCCGTCTCCACCCCCTGATCCATAAACCCACCCATCCCCACCCCTAAACCTACCAATCTCCACCCCCTGGATGTGGATCCAACTCCGCCCCCCTGGATCTTTTGTTCTGCAGTGAGGGGCTACTGGCTGTTGGTGTCCTTAATGTTAATCCAAGAAATTAAATGAGAAAAAATCACTCACTGCTCTTTACTGAATTACTTTGTCTTCACTGTATAAATTCAATATGGATTAAATTTTGTTAAAACTACAATGCAATGCTATTTTACATTTGATTATTCAGTTCCTGTACCTGAACACTTGAAACTTGGAAAAACTAAAACATTGTTTAATTTGCATCTTTGTTTTATTTATTTATTTGAAATATTTACACAATTTCAAACAGGGCCCATGGGTACAGCCCTGCAAACCCCAGCTACATCCCTGGCAGCAAGTCTTGATACTTGCTTTGCAGCAGCACATCTGTTCCTCCAAGACCAAATACATTAACATTGCCATGTATTTTACCATGCAAAACTCTCATAGAGTTGTCATGACAGAAAAACAGTCTTTTCAACAACCATGAATTGAAGTGAAGAAGAGACTGTTTCATTCTAACCTTTATAGCCCAAACAGTCCGTTCTGTAAAATGTGACAGTACAGCAAAATATAATATGAGGGATCACAATGCTAAAGCTGCTGTACAAAAAAAGTTACATTGACTTACAGAAAAAGTTAAAGTTATACTAAAAAGTTGTACATGCTGAATTTGTACAGTCAATGACATTGACACTGCAAATAAGGACATTAACCCAGGGTTTAGGAACGTACAGTATGAAACATTAGTTTGAATTACGAGTTTTTATGAGGTTTAATGACCCAGGTTTAACTATTTTATGTGTAAAAAGCTCTAATGTTTCCTCTGGGTGCAAGAAAGTAATCATAGTCTTCAAGTTTAGGAGGAGCCAAACAGACGCTTGGATGTGTCCTTCTAAGTGCTCCAATTGGCCCCCTGTTGGCATAAGGAACATCCTCCAGAGAGGATGAGGATTTATAATGATAACAGAAGGTGTATGCGGAGTCCTTCACAAATGTTGAGGGAGTCTCAGAAGGGAGAGTAAAGCAAAGTGGGTCTGTTCAAAAGGTTGCTCCTGGCAAAGACAGAATGACCCAGTTACTAAACACAGCCGGTCCAAGACTGCGCAAATGAAGGACAGGCAGGCCACCCAAGAGAAGAGGTGCGCACTGGCCGATATAAATGACTTATCACCACTGCACCATCCAGAGAGAGGAACAAATATCTCAAGGCTCTTTTGAGACCAGGGAATCGCACCTTGAGCTTTACCTTGTATCTCATCTTTGTCACTTTGTCCAAGTGAGAACAAACAAGAGAGTTGAGTAGAAAATGGTGCAAGGACGTTCATAAACTGTTTGCTCTTTGCTGAGCTCTTTGGGAACGAGGGCTTTGGCTTTCGGTGCATTTGTGATGCATACTGGGAGACAAAGCTCTACCAAAATATCTGTCAAGCAGAGATGCGACGGAGAGCTCAACAGACTGCAGCGTCTCAGGCTGTCGTGTAAAGGCATCAGCCGGGGGGGAAGTGTGTTTGTAAAAGACCAGAGGAGATCGCTGTGGCACGACTGACTCACTCGCTTTCTGATTATGGGGTGTGTCTGCTTTGAGAACGGGTGTGATAAGCACATCTGGCTCTAGGCTCACTGGATTGATCTTGGCATGATGTGGCTATTTCCATATCTGTTTGGATGGTATTTAAAGTACAGTGACGATCAACAATAATGTGATCATTTTGAAAACGTCACTGCCCCTTACTGCAACATGAACTCTCATTTCTGACCTCAGTGAATGGACTCCCTCCTATTTTTTTCGTTGAACAGACAAACGATATTAACTTATTGACATTAGCTAATTATATTTTTAACAAGTTCATTTGATCTTTTAACCTAAGACAATGAAAAGAAGAAATTTGCAAATTATTTTTTAGCATCTTAATCATTTCTCCTAGACAGTAATAAGATAAAGTAGAGAGCAAATGTTAAATTTAGCTTAAATCTCCTTGCTATCTTGTATTTTTACTTCTCGTAAATGAACTGTAGTAATCACATAACAGTGTATGAAAAGGTGCTCAGATTTGTAATCCAAAATCAGAGATAAATTTAAATATTTCACATCAAAGTCTTTTAAGAACAAATAATATGAGCTCTGCTATCCATATTGATATTCAATATAAAGTGTTCTCGTACATACAAATCACTACAGTTTCCAGCTGAAATAAAAAACACCAACAACTTTTATTCCTTTTCATACATTTCGTGATTACAGGTGCAGATTGTTCACTATGATATGAACTCAAAACACTTTTACCATAGTGCATGATTTGTAAGCTAAAATATTTGTATGTTTGAATTTTCTAACAGTAAACTTGCTCTGTAGCTCACCTGGTACAGCATTGCACTTGTGATACAGAGCATTCAGGTCCCATGAAACATGAATCACAATAAAAGAGCTCAAATGCTAGTAGAAACAAGCTAAAATGTGAAGTTCAAAAAGCAATGTAATATTTTGCAGAAATGTCATATGTACGTTAGCAATTGTCTAACTGCATCTATTTTATTCTTATACGAGTCAAAAGTTGATGCAAGAAACTGGGAAAGAGCAACCAGTGACTTGATTTTTACCTGAAGTAATTGTTTATCTTATGTTTAAGGGTGTTCTTTGAGGTTGCCAGGCTGTTGCTACTGTACAGTAAGTGGATGTGCTTAGGAATTCTTTGCGGTTGCCAGTGTGTTGCTATGCCATTGATAAGGTTTTCTGAATGGTTGTTAGTGTGTTCCTGTGTGGTTGGTGTCCTGGATGATTACTTACTGGCACAAATTGCACCCTAAAAAGGGGGTCGCACACCGAACAAGAAGCACAGTGCCACGTCACGCTGCTCCACGTCTTTAAAATTCAAACACATTCTATGACATTTCTATGAGCATACCTGAATGCTTCATTTAGACCTTGTACATCAGAGAAACAAATGTGCAGCCATCTTTAGAATTTTGTCTTTGAACTTCTGTTTTTGCTGTAGCACTATAGCATCACGTTGAAGAATAATTAGCTGGTGAAGTGGGTTTATTTATTGTAGAGATAACGAAAGTTATCATGTGCATTGTAATGTTTGAAGAAGATGTCATAACAAATGTCAAGACCAGGAAGACTGTTAAACAAGCGGTTCACTCATACGACCTTAACTTTACGCTGTGGAAATACAGACTCGAAGACAGAAGACAACGAACACAGTGCTGAAAACGCACAGGGCTATTTAAGGCCTATAGAGAATTACTATAATATATGTTCAAATTTCTGTTTCGGTTCGCCCTGACTTAAACACCAAACTTGAAATGAACGTTTGCCTGTTGGGTGATTTAGATTAACTTTTTTGGACTGCCTTGACCTGGGGTGCGTTCCCCATACAACAGCGTAAACTGCTGCTTAAAAGAATAGTTCATTAAAAAATGATCTGTCAGTAATCTGTCATTCATTACTCACCCTCATGTCATTACAAACCCATAAGACTGTTCATCTTCGGAACACAAATTAAGATATTTTTGATGAAATCCGCGAGTGGTGCTGCTGACGCAGGAGCCGGTGTGCTGACATAGAACCAGAATGCACTTTTACAAGCAGAGGAAAGCACACGCATGCGTCATGGTACTCTTGTGAATGACCGTTGAAGATTAACACAGAGGACAAGAAATTGTTGAATGAAGTCATTATTTGTGTTTTCTTTGTGCAACATTACGGTTGAGCCACTGAAATCACATGGACTATTTTGTCGATGTTCTTGGAACCTTTCTGGGCCTTGAACATGTCAGCTGTGTTGCTGTCTATGGAGGGTCAGAGAGCTCTTGGATTTCCTCAAAAATATCTTAATTTATTTTCCGAAGATGCACGAATGTCTTACGGGTTTGGAACGACATGAGGGGGAGTAATTAATGACAGAATTTTCTTTTTTGGGTGAACTAGCCCTTTAATCACCAGTAGGATGCATCATTAAGTACCTAGGCTAGTCACAAACATGGTCACACCTCAGTCGTTTGAACCACAAAGACTCAACAATATAGGTTGAACAAACATGGTACCTGATGACTACTTTACTATTTTTTTGTTCCTTGTCATTTTGCGTTATTTGAAGCTATGATGTTTGATTCATCACAAGTTCCTCTTACGTCATACTCACATGTGCACTCTTCAAAAACTGCGCTTATTGAGGATGCACTGAAATACATAGATTGAAATTGATATATATTTAAATGGAACTGAAGATATAGATTGTATATGTAGATTGTACTACATGCTCGCATGCACACTGTGCCCAAGTCCAGATGTCGTACTAACAATGAACTATGCTACAGCTCGAGACTTAGCTCGTAGTTCCAATCATGTCAAGTTTGCGACGCTGTCTGGAAATGTTCATTTGAACTATGGTTTCAGGAAACTGAATCGCTGAACTATGTTGGTAACAATGGAACTTGCTTCTATGAAGTCCCTTCTTCAATTTAAGTCTATGGGTTTTTTCATACTTTTAAAGTCCTTTAGATGAATATTGTAAATCAGATCACTTAGAAAAAAATAGCTCATCTCTTCACTACAACGCACGATCTGAAGTATCATTATCAAAGAATGCAGGACCATTAACATGTTTCAGTTTATACTAAATTAATACTTAGTGCCTTTCCTTATCAAAAAACACCAATTATGGTATGAATAGGTCAGTCTGTCTTGGTGTCTGGCTTTTATTTTTTGCTAAAGACAAATTTTGCTCCACTCAGAAACAGAGCTCTTTAATGGCTCTTAGTTGGCCACAGATGACTGTGTTGTCAGCAGCTGCTGTTGAGGCTGATTGTCTGCTATGTTAATTAGCAAGAGCGTGTGTGTTCTCTTCAAGGGAGTGCTTTGAGAAACTAACAGCTGAGCCTTTCAAAACAGAAATCACTGCCGGCATCCTATTCAGCTAGCAAAAGGAAATGCTGTAAAAAGATGGATTAAAATCATCTGTTGCCAAGGCTATGGAGCAGGAAATAGCAGATTATGTTAGCGAGTAGGCAGATAAGACAAAGAAAGAAAGAAAGAGAAAGAAAAGAAAGAAAGAAAGAAAGAAAGAAAGAAAGAAAGAAAGAAAGAAAGAAAGAAAGAAAGAAATGCATAGCAGTTGTCATAAATGTATGATTTTATCACATCCCACATTGTTTGCATGTGGAAGAAATTGTTGAATAAAGTCAATGATTTTGTTTTCTTTGCCCACAAAAAGTATTCTCGTAGCTTCATATTACGGTTGAACCATTGAAGTCACATGGACTATTTTATCGATGTCCTTACTACTTATTAGGCCTTAAATGTGGTTTTTGCACTGCTGTCTATATGCAGGGTCAGAAAGCTCTCAGATTTAATCAAAAACATCTTCATTTGTGTTCCAAAGATGAACAAAGCTCTTGCAGGTTTGGAACGACATGAGGGTGAGTAATTAATGGCAGAATTATCATTTTTGGATGAACTATTCCTTTAAGTATATTATTTCTGAAACAAGTACTCTTTTTAAAAAAATGCTGTAGTCTTCTTTTTCCACAGGGGTCACACACAAGATAGTATTTGGTCATTTTTGGTTTTTCCTTATTTACTCATTTATATATTGAAATCAATATCATTGTGTGTTATGACTGCGTTAGCATTGAGCCTACAGACGAGCTGACATGTGGCATCATAATGCAGTCTTGCTCGTGGGATATTACTTGAAACTAAATATTAAAAAATTAAAATGGCCACTGATATAGTCAGTTGTTTTGAATCAGTTCATTTAAAATGAATCATCCGAATAAAACAATTCACTACAGTGAATCAATTGTCCCATCCACATAAGAGAGGACATATTAGGAGAAAGCGTTTGATAATTGACTCTCTTGGCAGGAAAACTGCATGTCCAAACAATGTGACATTAAAAAGTGTTTACGGTGTTTAGTTTTGGCACTACACTGTGACTCGGAAAAATCAGTTTGTTAATGCTACAATATTATGAAAACAACTACCACAGCTACAGCTGCACTAATGTAGTTGCATCACTATAGTAAAATTCCCAACAATATATGGCTGAAAGGCTGTGATGAAGAGCAGACACTCGCTAGATCTCATACTGAATTTAGTGAGCATTTGAGTTGTTTCAGTAGCTCCTTTTCTCCAGCTTTGCTTCACATATCTGACTAAACGTGGCATAAATAGCCGAGACGTTACATCACATGAATAGAGCGCAGCACCATGTGGTGCAAATTTCAGTTTATTTGTCCAATCTCTTCAGTCATGCCGTCTATTTCTCCTTCTTCATCTTCTCTTCCCCTGGGTTGTTTATTGCTTTCTCGTGTGGAAATGGGCACTTGCTCCCTGCTATCAAAGATTCATTATGTTGATGCCCAATGGCAGACAAACCACACCAGCTTTAATATTATTTATTTATTTATTTATCTATTGGCAGTATAACAATATAAAACTAAAATTGTGAGACTGTCATCATCTCTGTGATGTAATACCAGCTAAAATTCTGCAATCACTTTTCTGATATATATACATATATATCAGCATTTTTTTTTTTTTTTTCACATTTTTACGCTTTTTCCATTTAGGTAATGGGAATAGGGCTGGATTGTTATGAAAATAAATTGTACCTGTTGTAACCTGTGATTGACCTATCGGTAAGCCCCTCCCCTCGAACACAGATGAGCCAATAGCAGTCGAGTATCAATATCATATATTTTATTACATTTCCTAAACCCAACCAAAACAGAGCAAAATGTCCCTAAGCATTCAATCCCCAATCCCAATGAAGACGAAAACGTTCATTTTCTGGTTGTCATACTCTCATTAAGTTACAATTTTTATCTGCTCAAGCAGAACGTTAATGTCATCTTGTGTTTCAGCAAGGTATCTTTGGCTAAAACTAGCTAACATTAAAGTTAGTGAGTCCATGCTAACGTACAAACCTAAGTAGCGGACTGTTCTCACGTCATGTACAGTGTAGGTCAAAAACGCAAAAACAAAGGTCTAGATTGCACTGTCTCTTCATATTAAACTAGTTAAATGTAAATTAATTTAATCTGACCCTGCGGTCCATGAACAGTGTTGATCTGGGATTTTTTCAACTGCGATCGTGACGACCGTAACATGAGGCTTCTCCCGCTTGCATTGTGATCTGTAAACCCTTGCTTCCAAATGAATACCCACAATATTTATTTTAAAATCTTTTATATATCCCTCCATGGCATATTTTAGTCCCACTTGAATGGTAGTCCTTCTGTGTCCAAAATTTATCAAAAACATATTGGGACAAGGTTTTTACACTGACAGCTATCATTGTAAGATAGTTAGCAACTCCGTTTGTTTGTTCAAGTTTGCAACAGTAACTAAGGGAGGGGTCAATTATGTCATGTTCTGCTTAGAGACACGAAAATTGAGGATCCAAATGCGGTTTTATTGGGGTAATCCAAAGTTGTAAGCATAAAGTCAATACACAGGATAGTCGGTCCAAACAATACAACAAGGCAGAGAACTTAGTCAAAACCGGATAAACAGGAAAGGATCAAAATCATGATAGAGGAATCCAGAATAGGAGCGCTAAGAACAGCAGTGTGATATTTACAAGACTAAGCAATGAATGAGTAAAAAAAAAAAACAGGTTTTAAATAGGCTGAAACTGATGAGGAAACAAGACACAGGTGAATCCAATCAAAGATCAAGAGTCCAGGCAAAAGATTATGGGAAATGTAGTTTTGAGGGAGTAACAACTGTGTGAGGTGGAGAGCTCTCTGGAGGAGCTCATTGGCACTCCAGCCGGTAATCATCACAAATTATTACCATATAGACCTATGTAATTTAACTCATAAAAAAAAATAGTTCTGTCAGGGGAAGCAAAGGAATGCCTCCTCAAATGTATTGAATATAAAGACAACACTGATATAATTAACTTGTTTCAATTAATTTACATATTAATATCCCATATATCTCCCAAAACGCAAAGAGCAATAGTTCAAAGATTCCTGGCTTCAGTAAACAGGCCTCAGCAATGCTGGTTTTCAGTGACCCAAATCTGTGCGAAATGCGTCAGATAGAGCAAGACAAGCAAAAGAAAACCCTCAACCAACTGTTAACTTAATCTATTTTCCTGAGCATATCCAGAATTCATTTCTATTGAATATAATTTGTCACTTAAAACATATCTGGGTCAGTTTTCATATGATTTAACAAGGGAACATTTCATATGATTTAAAAAGAGAGCAGCATTAAAAAAAAAAAAAAAAAGTATGAATATGTAAAATCAGCAATGCGGTTTTTATGGGTTGCATTAATGGTTAACTCAGATAATTCAAAAGCACTACAGATAATAAACCTTAGGCAAAACACATGCTTATTTCATCTCACCAAATGCTCATACAAAACCTTCATCGCTTTAACAATGAGGTCTGTTGTATGTATTTTGTGATCTTTAAATTTAAATGTGCTTCCACATGAATCTTATGGATAGATATTTAAAGTGTACGCAATTATTTAAAGTATTTGAAGCATTGCCAACCTTTTCACACTTTCGAAAAGAAAGCATTTTTATCCACATGAATCTTGCACCAGAGAAATGAACCTGTTTAAAGCACAGTATATAGTGCAGTGCATGAGGTAGCTTCATTTAGCGGGTTAATAAGACCTCGGATTCGTCTATATTTAGTTGAGCCAGTGGAAACCATGCTAAAAACCCCTGTGGCTGTCCCATCGCTCTTCTCTCAGCACAACGCGATTGGCACTTTTTTATAGTACCATGGCCTGAATAACGAGATGAATTTAGAAAATGAAGACTGCAGCATTGCTTGGATGTTACACATTCTGCACATGCTTGTGTTTTGTTGCCAACAAATACAACTACACATGGTTTGTGTGTGTGTGTGTGTGTGTGTGTGTGTGTGTGTGTGTGTGTGTGTGTGTGTTTGTCCTTTATCAGTATTATTACACGGGATCTCTCCTTCCACTTAAATAAAGTGTGCAGGCGCAATGGTTAACATCTTCAATCATGCAAATCAAATCAATAAGGAAACAGCTGCATGTAAACAGCATCAAAGTCCTTCCTGCACAATTAAGCATCTCTAAACTGACCTGGGGTTATGTGCTGGTGTTTTATTTCTTCATTAGAGCTCTTTCCACATTCAAACGCATCCTGCTGGTTGTGTGGGTGCATACTTGCACGAAAGTCACCACTATTATTATTACACAGGCTTATTGCTTAGCAAAAGCCCTAACCCTAAATATAATAATCTTATACAGTGTATCTTGGCCTGTGCAGCTTGTGCTGTTGACATGAATGAAAACTTTCAAAGAATATTCTGGGTTAAGTTGCAGTTGACATAATTTGTGACAATCAGTGTTTGGGAGTAAATAGTTACATGTAACGGTGTAACGAAATTTAATTACAAAATAAATGTAACTAATCAGTTACAGTTACTGCGAAAAAAAAAAAAAGTATAATTAGTTACTTATGAAAATGTTAATGATAATGATTAACTGATTAATAGTCAAAAACATTTGTTAGATATTTAGAAAAGTAATCAAAAATGTAATCAAATCTAATCAGTCGCATTACTTTCATAAAGTAATTGATATAGATTCACTACTTATTGCATTTTAAATAGGGTAACTTGAAATCTGTTACTTATCACATTTCCAAAGTAACCTTCCCAACACTGATCACAGTGCTGATTACCACAAAATGTTCACTTGTTTGTCCTTTAAAAAGAAAGAAAGAAAGAAATCTGGGTAACAGTGAGGTATTTACAACAGAAGTGAGCAGGGTTATTAGTTAAATGAAACTAAAATGAACAAATTAATAGATGGGTGGATGGACGAACGGACGGACAGACAGATCTAAAAAAAATGTTATATATGTGTGTGTGCGTGTGTGTGTATGTCAGGCTTGTGTTTGTGGTGTCTTGTGGTTTTCTGTCTCGTGCTCCCCTTGACATAATTTTACCTCTTGTATGCCCATATTTGGTTCTGTTCCTGTTCCTGTTGTTTCATTATGAGTTAATTTGTGTCCAGCTGTGTTTGTTTAATTAACTTGTTTACATTTATTACTTAAAGGAACACTCCACTTTTTTTGGAAATAGGCTCATTCTCCAACTCCCCCAGAGTTAATAAGTTGAGTTTTACCATTTTTGAATCCATGCAGCTGATCTCTGGATCTGGCGATAGAACTTTTAGCATAGCTTAGCATAGATCATTGAATCTAATTAGACCAGTAGCATCGCGTTCAAAAATGACCAAAGAGTTTCGATATTTGTCCTATTTAAAACTCGACTCTTCTGTAGTTATACACTTTGCTGCCGTACCATGGCGCAGTGATATTATGTAGCGCCTGAAAGTAGTCCCCAGCTATATTATAACTAGGTACCTAGCTGGGGACTACTTTCAGGCGCTGCGTAATATCACTGCACCTGCTGCGGCCATGTTACGGCAGCAAAGTTCCTTGATTATTACGCCGGAATGAGAGTATAGTTCTTAATCATATCAGCCTAGAAAATCGCAACTTTTCATTTTCCGCCGGTCTTAGTACACGATATAACTACAGAAGAGTCAAGTTTTAAATAGGACAAATATCGAAACTCTTTGGTCATTTTTGAACGCGATGCTACTAGTCTAATCGGATTCAATGATCTATGCTAAAAGTGCTATCGCCAGATCCAGAGATCAGCTGAATGGATTCAAAAACGGTAAAACTCAACTTATTAACTCTGGGGGAGTTGGAGAATGAGCCTATTTCCAAAAAAAGTGGAGTGTTCCTTTAAGCCCTGTGTTTTCTATGGTCCTGCGTCCAGTATTACCATCGATGTTGTGTTTCCGTGAGTCTTCCTGTCTTGTGTTACCTCGTTTTGGATTATTTATTAAAGACTTTAGCTTGAGTTTATCCTCGTCTCCAGTGTTCTTCGTTTTTGTCAAAGTCTGAAATCGTGACAGAATACCGGACCAATACAGTAAGAGGAGCCCCTTCTTCGCGTTTTGTTTTCCCGGTTTTTAAAGTTTTTTTTGTTTTCTGTTTTATTTTTTTTCCTTGCGGCATGGAAGTCGCTGCTCGCTATTTCGCCCTAGCATGTAGAGAGTAAGTGTGGGAATTCAGCAAGATCACCATGAGGACTGCGAGTCCGCTAGCAGCTATGAAGTCGAGCCCGCCGGCCGCGGCTCACTCAAGCCTGTTGGCCGATCCTCAGTCAAGTCTGCCGGCCGTTCATTTGTCAAGGCCGCCGGCCACTGCTCACTCAAGTTCGCTGGCCATTCCAAAGTCAAGTTCATGGGCCACTGCTCCCTCAAGCCCACCAGCCGTGGCTCACTCCAGCACCAGAGTTCCCTCCAAGCCCCTGACCAGAGTCCAGTGCAGGCTCCAGCCCCTGACCAGAGTCAAGTCATGTCCCCTTAAGTATAGTCCACAGGAACAATTCTACTCGGTCTTGTCAGTCTTGTCTTGTGTGTTGGGGTTCTTCAGAGGCAGGCTGCTATTCCTGTCATGGCCATGGAGGCCATTCCCAAGCCGCTTGTTTCTTTTGTTGCCTCGATGGAAGCGGTTCCTGTGTTCACCCCTGAGAGGGCTCCTGTCACCATGTTCAGTCCAAGGAAGGCTGTTGGTCTCATGTCTGGCCCAGAATGAGCCTCAGATTCTGAGCCCAGACAGACAGACAGACAGACAGGGACTGACTGACTGACTGACTGACTGACTGACTGACTGACTCAATTACTGACTGACTGACTCAATTACTAACCGATTGACTGAATTACTGACTGAATTACTGACTGAATTGTTGACTGACTGACTGAATTACTGACTGACTGACTGACTGACTGACTGACTGAATTACTGAATGACAGACTCAATTACTGACTGATTGACAAAATTACTGACTGAATTACTGAATGACTGACTCAATTACTGACTGATTGACTAAATTACTGACTGAATTACTGACTGACTGACTGAATTACTGACTGATTGACTGAATTACTGACTGATTGACTGAATGACTGACTGAATTACTGACTGACTGAATTGACTGAATTACTGACTGACTGAATTGACTGACTGACTAACTGACTGACTGAATTACTGACTGTATTACTGACTGACTGAATTGTTGACTGACTGACTGACTGACTGACTGACTGAATTACTGACTATTACTGACTGGCTAAATTTTTGACTGACTGACTGAATTACTGACTGTATTACTGACTGACTGAATTGTTGACTGACTGACTGACTGACTGACTGACTAACTGAATTACTGACTGATTGACTAAATTACTGACTGAATTACTGACTGAACTACTGACTGACTGAATTGACTGACTGATTGAATTACTGACTGACTGACTCAATTACTGACTGATTGACTGAATTACTGACTAAATTACTGACTCAATTACTGACTGAACTACTGACTGACTGACTGAATTGTTGACTGACTGACTCAATTACTGACTGAATTACCGACTGAATTACTGACTGAAATACTGACTGACTGACTGACTGACTGACTGACTGACTGAATTACTGTCTGACTGGCTGAATTACTGACTGACTGACTTAATTAATTAATTCCGGAAATGTTTGGACTTTTTTTTTTTTTTAATTTGAATAAAATAAAAACTAAAAGAATTTCAAATCACATGAACCAATATTTTATTTACAATAGAACACAGATAACACAACAGATGTTTAAACTGAGAAATTTTACAATTTTATGCACAAAATGAGCTCATTTCAAATTTGATGCCTGCTACTGGTAATTTGGACGGGGGCATGTTTACCATGGTGTAGCATCTCCTCTTCTTTTCAAAACAGTTTGAAGACATCTGGGCATCGAGGTTATGAGTTTCTGGAGTTTTGGTTTTGGAATTTGTTCCCATTCTTCCCTGATATAGATCTCCAGCTGCTGAAGAGTTTGTGGTCGTCTTTGAGATTTTTCATTTAATGATGCACCAGATGTTCTCTATAGGTGAAAGATCTGGACTGCAGGCAGGCCAATTCAGTGCCCGGACTCTTCTGCTATGAAGCCATGCTGTTGTAATAGCTTCAGTATGTGGTTTTGCATTATCCTTCTAGAAATACACAATATTTTCCCTGAAATAGACGTCCTCTGGATGGGAGCATATGTTGCTCTAAATCCTTTATATACCTTTCAGCATTCATAGTGCCTTCCAAAACATGCAAGCTCCCCATACCCTATTCACTTATCCACCCCCATACCATCAGAGATGCTGGCTTTTGAACTGAAAGCTGATAACACGCTAGAAGGTCTCCCTCCTCTTTAATCCAGAGGACCACATCTGTGATTTCCAAAAATAATGTAAAATTTGGACTCGTCTGACCATAGGACACTTTTTTCCACTTTGAAACAGTCTATTTTAAATGAGCCTTGGCCCACAGGACACGACAGTGCTTCTGGATCATGTTCACATATGGCTTCCTTTTTGCATGATAGAGCTTTAGTTGGCATCTGCGGATGGCACGGTGGATTGTGTTTACTGACAGTGGTTTCTGGAAGTATTCCTGGACCCATTTAGTAATGTCAGTGACAGAATCGTGCCGATAAGTGATGCAGTGTCGTCTGAGGGCCCGAAGACCACAGGCATCCAGCAAAGTTATTCAGACTTGTCCCTTACACACAGAGATTTTGCCAGTTTCACTGAATCTTTTGATGATGTTATGCACTGTAGAAGATGAGATTTGCAAAGCCTTTGCAATTTGACGTTGAGGAACGTTGTTTTTAAAGTATACCACAATCTTTTTACGCACTCTTTCACAGATTGGAGATCCTCTGCCCAACTTTACTTCTGAGAGCCTCTGCCTCTCTAAGACATCCCTTTTATAGCTAATCATGTTACAGACCTGATGTCAATTAACTTAATTAGTTGCTAGAAATTCTCCCAGCTGAATCTTTTCAAAATGTCCTGCTTTTTCAGCCCTTTGTTGCCTCCGTGCCAACTTTTTTGAGACCTGTAGCAGGCATCAAATTTGAAATGAGCTCATTTAGTGGATAAAAGTGTAATATTTCTCTATGTCCTTTTGTGAATAAAATATTGGCTCATGTGGTTTGAAAGTCTTTTAATTTCATTTTATTCAACTTTTAAAAATGTCCCAACTTTTCCGGAATTCGAATCCATCCATCCATCCATCTCAAAAGTATTGGAACAGTAAAGACAAAATTGCTCTGTTGGCTGTGGAGTCAAGACATTTACAAATATGATTAAAAGATGAGTATGAGACAAAACTACAGGATGTCACATTTTATTATTGGGTTATTCAACACAGATGTTTTACCAGATGAGAAGATAAGGTTTCATCCCTCTATCTGATGTGAGCATAAGTATTGGAACAGTAGCCTCACAGGTCTTTCTAAGTGATCAGCTGTGTCCTGTTGCATTAATTCTTCAGATATTAAAAGCAGGGAATGTGTCGTATCAGTTATATCCATTACTTCTGCATTCTGAATCTTGCATTCAATGATGACACACACAAACCAGGATGAAGATGAGGGAGCTGACTTTGAGAGAAAAGCAAGCAATCTGGATGCTAAAAGAAAAGAGGAAGTCAATTAGACATATAGCAAAAACAAAGGGCATGGAGAAAAGGATAACAATGAGGCAACAACAACAACAAAAATTCCCTATGCAGATTTCGCTCATGTTCATATTCATTTTTCACCAAATTTCACCGAAATGTTGCTAATGTGACTTCTTAGAACACCTTAGCAGCCATAAAGCAATGCATGTGCTTGTGTTTTAAGTACAGTATGTAAGAGCATCCACGAGCACGTGTCACATCTGCCTGGCAAATACGTCAACAATGACGAGTGAACGCAGAGTTTGAAAAAAAGCCCAAGGACAAACTGTGCTTACACAAAAGGCTCTCTGAAGAAGTAGGAGGACAGAGCAGTGTAACTGGAGAACAGTTTGAAGAAGAATTCAATTACCTAATCATTACAAGATTACACTAATGAAGTCTCCTCAGATCTGCAGTTACTCACTAGACATGGACAACAACTCCACCCTCTCATCTCAAACAAGGGTGGATGGCAAAATACTTTAGATTATGTTCTTGTCAGTTATGATAAACATCACAAGAATGAGAATGTCAAACAACAAAGTTAAACGGCAAATATTGGAGCAAGTATTTAAGGCTTACAATTAAGAGTTGATATGAGCCAAGGATTAAAGCCAATGTAAGCACACATAACTTACATTTTGACATGAAAACATTTCAGGTTCCTGTTCTTTCAGTTTTACACGAGTGCAAAATAAATTAAAGGGCTCAAACCTTTTACATAAATACACAATCTATTATAAAAAGCTCTTGGCTGAGCTGGGCCTTCAAAACACTGCAGCTTCACATCAATATCACACTTTTCATTACTTGTTACTTTTAGGAAAACAGTAGAGAAACTATTTAAGATGTGCCTGTAAAGGTGTTGATGTCTTTGGACTTTAAATGTAAATATCAATACGGTTTTGTTGGAGAAAACAAAACTCCAGCCAACCAGCCAGACTACAGAGAGCAGGCAGAAGAAGAGCTGCTTTTCTTCTAAATGTCCAGGGTACTGTTGAATCATTTTGTGTGTTAAAAGGAACAATCCCTGAGAGCTCGGAGAAGTGTGCGGATTCTGGGAAGCAGTCCAGCGAGCGAGAGGAAGACACAGAATCAAACAAAGACTCTTTCTGCCTCCCTCATACTGACACATTTGGACCTGTGGGAGGATCACCTACAACTGATTAGATAGATAGATAGATAGATAGATAGATAGATAGATAGATAGATAGATAGATAGATAGATAGATAGATAGATAGATAGATAGATTTTTTTTTTTTTAATGTAGTTCAAAATATAAGAGCCAAATTAGGAAATCATAAACAAACGGGGTACTCCACCCACAGATCATGAGTTGTTTACTCTCCCTCACACCCTCAAATTATATTTTCTTGCAGTTGTGGAACAAATGTTGTATGATTGTCTTTTGTGTTCTGTACAAGACAGAAATGTATGCAGGTTTTGGAACAACATGAGGATGAGTTAATGACAACAGAACTTTTTTTTAATTGTTATTATTTGGGTGGAGTATCCCTTTGAGCTGTGTTGCCTCAAGTATGTTCAAGATGTTAAACAATACTTGATGGCCACAGCACTTGACATTTTTATAGTCATTAAATAAAAACATGTTAAAAACATTTTTCAAAATTGCTGGAAAATAATATGAATATCTGAATTATTAATCATGATTTAAGAAAAGCTCTCAAACACATAAACATTTATTTTATTTTATATATATTTTATGTTACATCTGAAATATTCTGACTTTTGAATCATCTTGGAGTTTTAAGATATTCCATTTGACTACCTCAATTAAGTTTGCATTTGCATTTTACATAGGTAATAATACTCATTAAAATAATTTGAATTTTCTTTATTCCAATCAATGGCTTTTTGAAAAGCATTTTAATTTACTTTTGGATAACCTGATAGATCTGAACGAAATATGAGCATCACACCATTGACCAATAAACACATGTTTATATGTTTATTTTGCTCAATGTTTTCTTTTCTTTTTCTTTCTTTTTCTGTCTTTTCTTTTCTTCTTCGTTTTCTTTTTCTTTTTCTTTATTTACATCATACAGTGTTAAACATGTTGATAACCTTAGGGGGTCGCTGAGCTAGACGTGATATACTGGGATTAGATAAAAAGATTATAGGATGAGTCTCCTGGTTTCAGAACTATGGACAGCGCCGATAATTTTTCCTGTCTTTTTGTATCAGGTCACGCGCAAGTTACCAACACGTTTTGGAAGGGGGGAAAAAAGTTGCATCACAATCTCTTGTCTTGTAGCATCAAAATCGATAACATTACACGGTATAAAGCGTGAACGAACAAAACAAAATAAATAAATAAATACATTAAAAAAAAACATAAGATATTTCTAAATCTGTTGTTAACGCCCGTCACACGTTTGAAAAAAAAACATTTATAATCCAAACTCCACCATTCCCTAAATTAACTAATGCAACATTGCGGGTCTGCAACATCGAGAGGGTTTGCATAAAGATGAGGTCCCTGCTGCGCTCCAAATGCCAATCAGAGTGACGTTGGTGCGTGTCCTTTCATCTTAATAAAGGTGGGGGCTCGCGCTCTCATTGACATTCTGAATGGAAGTCCGCGCCTTTGCCATAGCCTACATACATGTGCATTCAAAGCACGTCAGAGACAACCAACGCAGCACATACATCCATTTATTGATAACATTTCAGCAAGATTTGCGTATGGTCAGGGTCTGAATTATTTGACCAAAAGAGGTCAAAACAAACCACTGGGGGACAAAATCGTTTTAACGGAGTTGTTTCAGTAGGGTAATAAACACGAACCACTGGCTGATCAATCACTTTATTATAGAATTAGATACCAAATTATGACAAAAACTTGACTGTTTCTTTTAAAATTGCAAAAGGGCGCCAAAAGACAACTGTTGCGCAAGATGAACTTTTGCTCTAAACTGCTTTAAAAAGCTGACCTCGTTTGAAAGTCATTGTATAGCTACTAATTCGGATTCCGCGTAACCTACAGGTTGCATGGTTTATTTCTCAGACGTTAATCTCTCCATGGTGAACTATTAATTCATACGCTCCCTCATGCGAGTAATGAAATGAATGCAACAAATGTCAGTGATGGTTTTCATTTTAGGTTGCACTCCCACAGCCCTCCCCTAATCGGTGGGCATCGGTGACGCGCGTCTGGGGTTCATGTTTATGTCTGTCAGGTTTCCGATTGGGCGCCGTGTGGATGTGTGATGAGCACCCGCGCGCCGTGGGCGGGAACAGTCATGTTTATAAACCACAGTACGCTTGCCGTGGGCGGGAGGACCGGATCGAGAGCGAGAGGACGCGCGGCGCGGAGCTTGTGGAGGAGGCGCGGCTTCCACTGCCCCTCCGCCGAAGCAGCTGTATGGACGACCACCTCAGCCTCCTCCACTCGCCTCCGCCTTCCTCGAGCAAGCACCGGGGCAACAACCTCGTGAACCACGGCTACACCGAAGACATCATGACAATTGTTGCATGCGACAACATGCTGGAGGAGTCGGCGGCGCTGCCTGGGCACCACTCTCTGGAGCGCTACGAGCCAGACCACGAGTGCTGCGAGAGAGTTGTCATCAATATCTCAGGCTTGCGCTTCGAGACGCAGCTCAAAACCCTGTCCCAGTTCCCTGAGACTTTACTTGGCGACCCCAAGAAGAGAATGCGCTACTTTGACCCCCTCAGAAACGAGTATTTCTTTGACAGGAATCGGCCGAGCTTCGATGCCATCTTGTATTATTACCAATCCGGAGGGCGCATTCGGAGACCTGTTAACGTTCCCATAGACATTTTCTCCGAAGAGATACGCTTCTACGAGCTTGGAGAGGAGGCCATGGAGAAATTTCGAGAGGACGAGGGCTTTATAAAGGATGAGGTGCGTCCTTTGCCCGCTAATGAGTTTCAGCGACAGGTGTGGCTGCTGTTTGAGTACCCAGAGAGCTCGGGTCCGGCCAGGGGCATCGCGATCGTCTCGGTGCTGGTCATTTTGATATCCATTGTCATCTTTTGTCTGGAAACGTTACCCGAGTTCAGGGACGACAGAGACCCGACGACGGTCGCGCCGCTAACGAACACAACTCTCCCGTTCTTCAGCAGTCCCTTCTCTGACCCGTTCTTCGTGGTGGAGACTCTGTGCATCATCTGGTTCTCCTTTGAGCTGCTCGTGCGCTTTTTCGCGTGCCCCAGCAAAGCCACGTTCTCCAAGAACATCATGAACATTATTGACATCGTGGCCATCATACCCTATTTCATCACTTTGGGGACCGAGCTCGCGGAAAGGCAAGGCAACGGCCAGCAGGCGATGTCCTTGGCCATTCTTAGGGTCATCAGACTGGTTCGCGTGTTTCGGATTTTCAAACTCTCGCGGCACTCCAAAGGGCTCCAGATTCTGGGGCAAACGCTCAAAGCCAGCATGCGAGAGCTGGGCTTGCTGATCTTCTTTCTCTTCATCGGGGTCATCTTATTCTCGAGCGCAGTCTACTTCGCCGAGGCTGACGATCCCGACTCGGGCTTCAACAGCATCCCTGATGCGTTTTGGTGGGCGGTGGTTACCATGACGACCGTGGGATACGGCGACATGCATCCAGTCACCATAGGGGGCAAAATCGTCGGCTCCCTGTGTGCGATCGCGGGCGTGTTAACTATCGCTTTGCCGGTGCCAGTCATCGTGTCCAACTTCAACTACTTTTACCACCGAGAGACTGAGGGAGAGGAGCAGGCGCAGTACCTCCACATCGGCAGCTGCCAGCCTCTGTCCTCCTCCGAGGAGCTGAAGAAGACGCGAAGCACGTCGTCGCTCAGCAAGTCGGAGTACATGGTCATCGAGGAGGGCGCCTTCAAGCAGCCCAACTTCCCCGCCCAGAACAACCAGAACTGCGTGAACATTAAAAAGATGTTCACAGACGTGTAGGCTCTTCTAGTCTGCCTGATGATGGCAACGCTGTAGGTTCGTGTCATGACAGTCAAGTGCTGCTGAGTGTGTCGCCCTCCATTTCCACGACGCAGAGGAAGTGGTTACATGTTTAACGCGCCAGTCCCACGCAGTGTTTACCACCTGTTTGATTGAACCATTTTACTGTGAGGAGGAAGCCGCTATCGGCTTTCAGTCCGTTTGCCGTCTTTAGGGTACGTTCATTCATAAATAGGCAATATGTGATATCCGTGTGGCAAGCCGCTTTAACATCTATCCCTTAAAACTAACTAGCACCTGTTACTTTTGATTACAATTAAGTAATACAATACGGTTTTCGATTACTACTGTAACTATTTTCAGATATTAAAACAAAAATTTTAAATGTACTGGTAATTTTTTTTTGGCCAGGATATTATCCTTTAATTTTTACGGACATTTCCTTTAATCCTAAAACACAGTGCAATGAAGAGCACAATTCAAAGTACAAGTAAAACACCTGTAAAAAAACAAAAAATTAATACAGAAAATTCCTTAATCTTAATATTAAAACAATACATCATGCCCTATTTTTACAGTTGGTGTATAGTATTTACTTTGAAACAATTTACACTCAAAAATTGCTAGTAATTTTCACAAATAGGCATAATTACAAGAAACACGTAATTAAACATGATATTTTCAAGAGGAAAGACTGAAATAGTATTTTCTTAAAAACTCATTCCCCCAAAAATAAGTGCTTTATTTTATTTATTTATTTTCCACAGTGCAATAATGATTATTTCGTTGTTACTGATAACAAATCTTTTGTCATTGAATTATATTGGGTTAATATATCAACTATTCACTTCCGACTAGTAACATTTTTTTTTTTTATCATTTTGTTTTTATTGTGCTTTATCTATACAGTAGCCATTCTGACTAGTTTTTACATCTAATGATCTAATATAACTAATGATGTACTGTAAGAAATATTACACAGGCCTACTGTTTGAATATACATTTGTGCCTCATAAATAAGTACTAGTATCTAACAAAGATGTACTAAACTTGAATAAATACCAGCAACAATTAGAAATATATCATTGGAAGTGAACAGTTAATATCGGTAGCACAAATCCACATAACATTCAATGACAAAAATATCTTCCAGAAACAAACAAGTTACTTGTACTAGTATCCAATTAATAGTTTACAAGTGAAATGGAAAAGACACCAGTCACCACTGAATGACTTACTCTAAATAAACAAATAGCCTAGTTCATGGGAAAATGTTAAAACGGCTTGCCACAAAGCCAATATTTCGTCAAAGACAAGTTAATAGCTATTCTATTCAAATGCACTCATTGCATCGCATAGTCTACTTTGACATGACACTGCTGGAAACTAAGTCCAGTTTAGGGAGTTTTTTTACCAGAATAGGGAGGGAAGCGCTTATTATAATGAAGGAAGAGGTAGCTCATTTAAAGGTATTGTGTATTTCCTTACATTATGGACAAGTGTCGCTGAGATAACATATCACTTGTTGGAATAAGTGTCTTAAATGACTAATTTTGTGTGCTTCTATTGTGTATCTTCGTCTCGTCAAGAGCCCGTTCCATATCAACCAGTGAAAGACGCATAAGATGCTATATGTTAACTTTTTCTCCGTTTGTGCTACCATTCGTGCAGAGTTCAAAGATCTACAATTGTTCTGATTCAAACACAAATTCAGAGACTTGCTAATGTGTACCGATCACTGAAGACAAAAGGGAGGGGAAAGATCAGAGACCGAAAGCGCTTTTGACTGGATACTTCTAATCACGTTGGAGTGATGCAGTCTCCATAGCGACGATAGGTTCCTCGGTAACCCGCTATTGTTGCCATGGCATCTTTTTTTTTTTTTTTTTTTATGTCGTCAGTAATCCGCCAGAATGTTTTGAAGTCTGGCTGAAGATTCGCTGTATTGCTGGATTTTGTAAACTGGTGAAAATGGATTTTCTCATCTAACCAGAGGGCCATAACAACGACAATACAACAGAGAAATTGTTCTGGAGTAGTCTGTCTTCAAAAGACCCCAACTATTTAGCCACACTCTGGGATAAAGTGCAATACATGTGAAATAACAAACAAACAAAACACTGTCCAACAGGCACAGACTGAAGTGAAAAATGAATGGGTGTGATACACTGATCATTCACAAGGGGCTGCTGTACCTTCGCCAAACGCTCGGAGTAGCCCGCCATCTCTATTCTCCCACAGGATGGAAACCCCGCCTTGTTTTAAGAAACAGGTGAATCCTACACCATTATTATCAGTCATATTAATTCAGTCGATTGTAATTAGCTCAATTATGTCAGTACTTTTAGTTAATACTTTTTGTTGGTTTGTTAGCCTGCTGCATGCATGAGTTTAGGTTTGGCTTCTTATTTCTCAGTGTTTATTTTTTTTTTTCGCGAACACTGGGGGTTTCCATTTTTAGTATTTTAAAGACATTTATGATATGAGGGTGCAAATCCTGGTGAGGTTGTTTGTTAGGTATGGCATTAGAGACTTGATAATTGCCTTTTAAATGCTGTTTTATCCAAACGTGTGGTGTAAGAGAGGAAACTGCCCCACCTAAGCTCACCTTGAGTTGACATTGATTTGAAAAGTGTCAGTCATGTCACGACTATCGCAGTGCTGCCACCTTGTGGCTCAGAACAATACAGTGGCCTTAATTGTATTATGACAGTCCATTTTGAGCAACTGTCCAATATTTAAATAACTGAAATCTATGTAATCTGTAGGCTATTATTTTAGTATATCTAATGTACTTTTGTGTTTTTTTTATATAGTTTACATTTGGTTTTAATTTTTAGATTTTCCGTTTTCATTTTAATTTTAGTTCAATTTTAGTAATTGTTATTTGTTTCTAATTTTAGTTTTTAAGTTAATTTTGCGTTTTTGTTAGTTCTGTGAGTTTTTGTTTTATTCAATTTGTTTCTATAATTGCTATTTCAGTTTTAGTTTAGTAAGTCAAGTTAAACTAAATGAAAAAGGAACTATTGCATGTAACTAGCTAAAAAAATATAAATACATGAATATGAATATGAATAACTAAATAATATATCAATAATAACTATGTTAACCCTGCTTCCTAGGCACACACACACACACACACACACACACATATATATATATATATATATATATTCGAAAACCAGTCAGTATCTGGTGTGACCACTATTTGCCTCACGTAGTGCAACACATCTCCTTCACATAGAGTTGATCAGGTTGTTGATTGTGGCCTGTGTAATGTTGGTCCACTCCTCTTCAATGGCTTTGCGAAGTTGCTGGATATTGGCAGGAACTGCAACACGCTGTCTAATACGCCGATCCAGAGCATCCCAAACACGCTCAATGGGTGACATGTTCAGTGAGTATGCTGGCCATGCAAGAACTGGGATGTTTTCAGGAATTTTGTACAGATCCTTGCAACATGGGGCCGTGCATTATCATGCTGCAACATGAGGTGATGGTCGTGGATGAATGGCACAACAGTGGGCCTCAGGATCTCGTTACAGTATCTCTGTGCATTCAAAATGCCATCAATAAAATGCACCTGTGTTCGTTGTCCATAACATACACCTGCCTATACCATAACCCCACCGCCACCATGGGCCACTTGATCCACAACATAGACATCAGCAAACCGCTCACCCACACGACGCCATACACGCTGTCTGCCATCTGCCCTGTACAGTGAAAAACAGGATTCATCCGCGAAGAGAACACCTCTCCAAAGTGTCAGACGCCATCGAATGTGAGCATTTGCCCACTCAAGTCGGTTATGACGACGAACTGCAGTCAGGTCGAGACCCCGATGAGGACGACCAGCATGCAGATGAGCTTCCCTGAGATGGTTTCTGACAGTTTGTGCAGAAATTCTTTGGTTATGCAAACCGATTGTTGCAGTCTGGGTGGCTGGTCTCAAACGATCTTGGAGCTGAAGATGCTGGATGTGGAGGTCCTGGGCTGGTGTGGTTACACATGGTCTGCGGTTGTGAGGCTGGTTGGATGTACTGCCAAATTCTCTGAAACACCTTTGGAGACGGCTTATGGTAGAGAAATGAACATTCAATTCACGGGCAACAGCTCTGGTGGACAATCCTGCAGCCAGCATGCCAATTGCACGCTCACTCAAAACTTGCGACATCTGTGGCATTGTGCTGTGTGATAAAACTGCACATTTTAGAGTGGCCTTTTATTATGGCCAGCCTAAGGCACACCTGTGCAATAATCATGCTGTCTAATCAGCATCTTGATATGCCACACCTGTGAGGTGGATGGAGTATCTCGGCAAAGGAGAAGTGCTCACTAACACAGATTTAGACAGATTTGTGAACAATATTTGAGAGAAATAGGCCTTTTGTGTGCATAGAAAAAGTCTTAGATCTTTGAGTTCAGCTCATGAAAAATGGGGGCAAAAACAAAAATGTTGCGTTTATAATTTTGTTCAGTGTATATATATTAGGGGTGGCACGGTACGCATCCAAATGGAAGTAATCATCCCTATCCCCTTGGAGTTTGGACTTTGAAGTCAACAGGGCACGTGCGAGCCATTATTTAGTCGTTTGAAATGGACTTGGCAAAAGGAACTATCTAATTTCCTCATTATCTTCAGCTGGGATGTTCCCGTGACAACGCAGCACGTTGTGCGTCAGCAGATGTCGCTGTTTTTGCTATATAATATATAAAAACTAATATGTATACAACTTTTGCTGAAGAGAATGAGGAAATTAGATGTGCCCTGTTCACTCCAAAGTCCCCACTCAAAGGGGATAGGGATTAGTTATTTTAGTACATAAACTTTAAAGAAAAACAAGAAATATTGCTAATATATATATATATATATATATATATATATATATATATATATATGTGTGTGTGTGTGTGTGTGTGTGTGTGTGTGTGTGTGTGTGTGCACCTGAAGTCTATATCATTATCATATCTACATGTCTAGCATTTTTATTATACTTTTAGTTATTTTAGTACATAAACTTAAACTAAAGAAAAAACAAGAAATAGTACTAAAATATATCAAAACATATATATATGCAGTAATGCAACAATAAACATAAAAAAATATATATTAACTAATATTAACACATTTTTTATTTAAAAAATGTATATTAACATTTATAATAAAAATTCTATTTTATACATTTTATTGTAGTTTTAGGTATTTTAATATATCAAGTTAAACTAAAAAAAAAAAGAAATATTACCTTGGTAACTAGTTAACACTTAGTTAACATATACAGGTGCATCTCAATTAATTCGAATGTCATGGAAAAGTTTATTTCACTAATTCAACTCAAATTGTGAAACTCGTGTATTAAATAAATTCAGTGCACACAGACTGAAGTAGTTTAAGTCTTTGGTTCTTTTAATTGTGATGATTTTGGCTCACATTTAACAAAAACCCACCAATTCACTCTCAACAAATTAGAATACTTCATAAGACCAATAAAAAAAAAAAAAAACATTTTTAGTGAATTGTTGGCCTTCTGGAAAGTATGTTCATTTACTGTATATTTACTCAATACTTGGTAGGGGCTCCTTTTGCTTTAATTACTGCCTCAATTCGGCGTGGCATGGAGGTGATCAGTTTGTGGCACTGCTGAGGTGGTATGAAGCCCAGGTTTCTTTGACAGTGGCCTTCAGCTCATCTGCATTTTTTGGTCTCTTGTTTCTCATTTTCCTCTTGACAATAGCCCATAGATTCTCTCTGGGGTTCAGGTCTGGTGAGTTTGCTGGCCAGTCAAGCACACCAACACCATGGTCATTTATCCAACTTTTGGTGCTTTTGGCAGTGTGGGCAGGTGCCAAATCCTGCTGGAAAATGAAATCAGCATCTTTAAATAGCTGGTCAGTAGAAGGAAGCATGAAGTGCTCCAAAATTTCTTGGTAAACGGGTGCAGTGACTTTGGTTTTCAAAAAACACAATGGACCAACACCAGCAGATGACATTGCACCCCAAATCATCACAGACTGTGGAAACTTAACACTGGACTTCAAACAACTTGGGCTATGAGCTTCTCCACCCTTCCTCCAGACTCTAGGACCTTGGTTTCCAAATTAAATACAAAACTTGCTCTTATCTGAAAAGAGGACTTTGGACCACTGGGCAACAGTCCAGTTCTTCTTCTCCTTAGCCCAGGTAAGACGCCTCTGACGTTATCTTCAGGAGTGGCTTAACAAGAGGAATACGACAACTGTAGCCAAATTCCTTGACACGTCTGTGTGTGGTGGCTCTTGATGCCTTGACCCCAGCCTCAGTCCATTCCTTGTGAAGTTCACTCAAATTCTTGAATCGATTTTGCTTGACAATCCTCATAAGGCTGCGGTTCTCTCGGTTGGTTGTGCATCTTTTTCTTCCACACTTTCTCCTTCCACTCAACTTTCTGTTAACATGCTTGGATACAGCACTCTGTGAACAGCCAGCTTCTTTGACAATGAATGTTTGTGGCTTACCCTCCTTGTGAAGGGTGTCAATGATTGTCTTCTGGACAACTGTCAGATCAGCAGTCTTCCCCATGATTGTGTAGCCTAGTGAACCAAACTGAGAGACCATTCTGAAGGCTCAGGAAACCTTTGCAGGTGTTTTGAGTTGATTAGCTGATTGGCATGTCACCATATTCTAATTTGTTGAGATAGTGAATTGGTGGGTTTTTGTTAAATGTGAGCCAAAATCATCACAATTAAAAGAACCAAAGATGTAAACTACTTCAGTCTGTGTGCACTGAATTTATTTAATACACGAGTTTCACAATTTGAGTTGAATTACTGAAATAAATTAACTTTTCCACGACATTCTAATTTATTGAGATGCACCTGTAAGTAAACTTTTTTTTGTTCTATAATATAAATTAATAGAATTTAATAATAATAACCCTGCTTCTTAGGTATGCATAAAACATGTATAATTGAAATAAATTGACAAATTTTATATTAACATTTATATTACCAATGCCATTTGTATTCATGTTTACGCTATTTTCATTAATGTTGACTTGTTTAATGCTACACTTGGCATATGAATTGCTTATGAACTTCATGTGAAGAGAAGGGAATCCCCACTGAAAACATGCACTTAAGTTCTGATATCATGTACCTGATGTGCAGTATCATATTAAAATCTGTCAGTCAGCCTATAAAAGATGCCATAGATCTTATTCCTACAGGCCCAGTTCACTTCAGTCGAGTGGCCTGTTTTCCTGATACAGCAGATGAAGTAATCTCAGGATGAAAAAAAACTCTGTGAATCTCTAAAGTGCAATGTCATCAGATTGAAATATCAGACACATTCTATGCTAAAATGAAAAGATACCCGAGAATACAATAAGAGCTTGTGAGGCCCAGCCTCTAGATTTCATTTATGACCCAAAGCATTGCGTTTCAATGCAGAGAGACACGCAAACAACCATCCATCTGATCTTCTGCAACATTGCGCATGTCATTGCAAGGAATCTAGGACAAGCTGTGTTTCTTGGGGAGTGTTATAGAGCTCTTCTGCACGGCTGCATCTACAAGCAGCTCCTGTCTGGCTTCTTATAGTAGATACTTGTCGTTTGAGCCAATCTCATGCTGTCTGCACACACTTCCCCTCATCTCTGGACATTAGTGTGTCCTGTGCGATTCTTCTTTGCTAGTTTAGCCTCAGAGCCATTTCTCTGCTTGTAAAAGGCTCTGCTGTTTTCGTCTTCCACATTGCATAATAGACCTAAATGAAAGTCCTCCTCCTGGACCACATTCAGGACAAGCGAGATCTACTTCCTGTTTCTGGGTCATTTTGAACGACCGTGAAGAGTTAGATTCACGCTCCATTACTGACACAGTTTTGATAGTTTGATCAAATGTTGTCAAGCGGAATCTTATATATAGTGCCGTTTGTTATTTTTACTCATACAAGTCAGACAGTTTTTCCTTAATTTAACTCATTCATGGCCATTTGTTCTCCAGACATAAATCACACCTCAAATCATGTGACTTGTTGAGGAAAGGTGTGCTGTTACAGCTCTTAGTCATCAGGATTCGTACCTGGAGATCAGTAAAAATCCTGTAGACGTACATTAAAAGAGGGTCAGGGTAATCACCTTAAACACCATAGTAACCCTAGCAATGGGTCATTTATTTATTTTTTATTTTTTAATTTTTTTCCCTAGTTAGTTTCACATTTGGGTCAGTTTTTGGCTGGTTAGGTTTGTGCATTTAACTGGTAGATCAGAACCTGATTTTATATATCGCAGTTGCCACTTTTTTTTTCTAATAATTGTGAGTTTACATCTCACAAGGTTACTATATAAAGTCACATTGTGAACTTTATAAATAAAACATTATTATTATTATTATTATTATTATTATTATTATTATTGTGAATGTGACCATATCTCACAATTGCAAACTAATACACCATTTTAACTTTTATTTTTTATAATTATAACTTTTATATCTCACAATATGATTATATTATATTCTAAAATATAAAATCATTGTGGGGGGTTTAAATTAAACATTATTATTATTATTATTATTATTATTATCATCATCATCATCATCATTATTATTATCAATATTATTATTATTAATTACATTTCAGAATATGACATTATATCATCTAATTGTGAATTAAAATCTCACAATATGACTTGTATATTCTGAATCACATTGTGCACTTTATGAGTAAAACATTAGTAGTAGTAGTATAGAATTTAACTTAATCACACAATTGCAAATTAATGTCTCATAATGTGACTAGTATATTCTGAAATATAAAATCACATTGTGAATTATAGGGTGTGACTTTATTTCTCACCATTTGCCAATTAATATAACACATGGGAATTTATTTATCACAATTTTACTTTCCATTTTATCCTACGATGTGATTATATTATATTAAAAAATATTGAACTTTAGTATTATTATTATTATTAATATATGTGACTTTACTTCCAAGTATATTATATTCTAAAATATTAAATCACACTTAGGAATTTTTCTTTCTTTCTTTCTTTCTTTCTTTCTTTCTTTCTTTCTTTCTTTCTTTCTTTCTTTCTTTCTTTCTTTCTTTCTTTCTTTCTTTTCTGTTTTATTTCTTTTTTTCTTTTATTTATAATTGTGACTTTATGTCTTACAGCTGTGGCTGTGAGATTTGTACAGATATGCACTGCTAGATTTTCTTTTTGTTTTTGTTTTTTACCAGGATCTTTGCCTTTGAATATCATGATATTACTCTGATATTACTATCTATCTATCTATCTATCTATCTATCTATCTATCTATCTATCTATCTATCTATCTATCTATCTATCTATCTATTTATTCATCCATTCATCTAATCATGTTTCCACAGCAGTGAAGAAGGAGACAGAAGCGGATGAAGCTTTAAAGGAGTTGATCCTCCGGAGGCCGGATAGCCTGTGTGGATCCCAGCTTGCCAAACGTAGGGGCTCGTGGACTGTTCCCTGCTCCTCCACACTTCTGGGAGGAGGTGCCTTCAAAAAACATCCCCCTCGCCCAGCCTGCGGGCCCTGCTTCCCCCCTGACTAGACGGCCCCAGCGCACCACTTGCCTTTTCTCTGTCAGTATTCTGTCTCTTTACCAAAAGAAGATGGACTCCTGTGTTGATGTGCTGTTTCTGCTGCTAAATGTAAGACTCTAAACTCCACATAAGTGCTCCTACACGCTCCCACCGCCGTAGCCCAGCAGTGTGGAGGGCTGTGCTAGTTATGCTAGCTCCATCAGTTGTCATGTGTCGTCAGGCTGTGATGTCGTCTTTGACGTTGCTGTATAAACTGATAGTCATAAACGTGATGCCTCTTTGTCATTTTTGAGTGGCGTCGGTTACTCGTGTCTTTTTCTGGTCCCGTCTGTTTGTGTGTCATGTCACATGCCGCATGGCCATTATTTACATGTGGAAACCTTTCATCATCATCACAAGAAGGCTGTTGTGTTGATGCAATGTCTGAAATATTGCATCAAGAACAAGAGAGCAATAAGGTACAAGAGGCCGTGCTGTATTGTGAATTTAGCTTTTTTTAGGGGCTGTTCTTTCACAAGGACACATTGTTTTTTTATGCATCTATATTTTAACCGTTGGTCCCAAGTGCTTGTCTTTGGGCCAGATTTGGCTGGTTAGTTTTTCATAGATACTGTAATGCACCGTATGAAAGCCTGTTTCTGCCTCAGAATAATTGTGACTCACAATTGCAACTTTATATCCCACAATTATTCATTTAAAACTCATAACGATTGTGGATCAACCTGGTCTCATGGCATAAATGTAGCTACCTGGGGGCACTTTTTAGCGAGACCGTTTTTACATGTTGCACGTTTCGCCGCAGTTTCAAAGAGAAATGTCCACTGAGTGGCGATAAAACATGGGTTCAATACGTAAACACTGGCACGTTTTTATTACGTTGATATAAGTATATATTGCTGTGTTTTTATTACGTTGCTTCAGGTATGTATTGCGACGGTTCAGAGTTCAAATATCCGGGGACCGTCGCTAAAAATTAATGCTCTATTGTGTTGGAAATATGCCCTACACCAAACATACCCGAGTGTTAACAAATGCAAAACTGATATAAAAACGCATTTGTCGATGCAACTATGCTATTTGAGCGTCCTTATATGCAGATTTGAACTGTTTTGTCGAACCGCAGTAACACGGGATTCGAACCAGAGCTCCTCACCTCCACGTCTCCGTACTCCGTGAGCTACCGAACAAACCTACCGTCTATGAAAACCCATAGATATGAAGCTGGATCTGTGTGATGCTAACGTTCAAAAGCATCAGTTTTTAAATCTCCCAGCAGATTAATATTGTTTTGAAGTCATAACATGATATTCTTCAAGTAATTGTGCGAAAATGATGCTTTATTAATCAAAACTCTGTAAATTTGTGTGAAAAGGAATAAAAGGCGTCAGAGTTTTACTGCCTCTTGTGTTCACTTCTTTTGGAAATTGCAGTGATATGTACTTATTGTTACATATTTCGCATCTCACTAAAAAGTGCCCCCAGGTACGTTTATGCCATGAGACCAGGTAGAATATATCACAATTGCAGCGTTATATTTTATAATTTAGGTTTTTCTTGTAAATGTGACTTTGTTTCTCATTATTTGGCATTATATCTTAATTACAATTAAGTAAATTTTTCACAGTGTGACTTTAAAACTTACAATCGTGATTTAATATCTCACAATCTGACTTCATGTCTTACAAACTTACTTTATATCTTGCAAATATCAATTTATATATCAAAATGGTATTGTTACTATATCACAATCAGTGTTGTGGAGTAACTAGTTATATGTAACGGCGTTACGTTAATTTAATTACAAAATAAATGTAACTGTAATCCATTACACTTAATGAGGAAAAAAATGTAATTATAGTTACCTATAAAAACCTATAACAATTATAAAGGGTGACTTCTGAATGTTTTAAACATCTGATTTTATTTAATTTTTTTTTCAGACACATACTTTTAAATCGATTTCTATCTGAAATTGCATTTGCTCTAAAATATGAGACACCAATGTCTGAAATAAATTTAGTGACACTCTTATGGAAACATGATAATATTTTGTATTGAAAAAATGTATTGGTGATTTTAAAAAATCAACTGTTTTTGCCTATGCATGTTTATTCGTGTCTTTTTATTTATTTTTTTAAAATTGAGTCCCGATGTCCACTTCCGAGGACATAGCATAACTTATGAATGAAATATAATTTTTATTTATTTTTATATATATTTTTTTACATTATTTTTAATGCTCTAAACAATGTAAAGACAAAAAAAAATCCTAAAACGTTTTTTCTCAGGTCTTAAGAGGTTAAAGAGTTAGGCTTGCAACCCAAAGGTCGCAGGTTTGCGTCTCGTGCAAGCAGTATATATTGTATATACAACTGTATATACACTATATATTTTAAGCAGCACACTACTGTTCAAAAGTTTGTATTGATAAGATTTTAAAAGTTTTTTTTTTTTTATAGCCTTTTATGCTCACCATAACACTAAATACAGTAATATTCTGAAATATTATTTCAATCTAAAATAGCTCTTTTGTGTTCGAATGTATTGTAAAATGTAATTTATTCCTTTGATGTAAAGCTGAATTTTCAGCATTGTTACTCCAGTCTTCAGTGTCACATGATCATTCAGAAATCAATCTAATATACTGATTTGCTGCTCAAGAATTTCTTATCATCATTGTTGAAAACAGTTGAGCAGCTTCATATTTTCATGCATTTTTTAATTTTTTTTTCATAATTCTTTTAACGATTAAACATCTTTGGTAAGATTCTAAATATCTTCGCTGTCACTTTTGATCAATTTAATGTGGCCTTGCTGAATAAAAGTGTACTTTATGTTCTGTCTAATTGTTTTAATACAAGAATGACAGTATTCACAATACAGCACAGCTTCAACTGCCTTGTTGCTTTTGTAAAACAGTTACTTCATAGAATGTATAAGGGCAGAATTTTTCATTAAATTACATGCAATCCTTCTGCCAGACATACTGTATTAGCAAACAGGTGTTTCGTGCCATAACGTTTACTATGTTTTATTGATGAATCTGCTTCCAGGACTGGAAATATCTGTTTATGATATTCATTAGAGCATCACTATGATGCAACAGCAGGATACAAAGCTACAGGGAAAACACTATTAAAGTACAGTACTGTTTGTACTATTTCTTTTTCAGTGTTTTACAGTTCAATGTGCCTTTGAAAAAGCCATGCATACTGCAGTGGCCCAGTTGCATGACCTTCAAGTGCTGCAGAGAATCTTTTAGTCCAAGTGGAAAAAAAAGACAGTTCGAGTAAGCACATACAGTTCTGTTTAACTCTGTTTCATTTGATTTTGATGGGAAAATATTTGCGGATCTGTGAATGATACCTTGTCACATTCTGTAGTGATATACTATTAATACTACTAATGTGAAAAGAGGGGCTCCACCCGCACACATGCCACTGCAGAATATGAGTCACCCATACCAAATACAGATGAAGAGACTCACTCATTACTCTACATTGGTTATTTTAAAATAACAGGATAAAATTCCCTTCATGAGCTGAGGAGATCATGCTTTTTGAAGCCAAGAGCTAAACTCAAAGGGATAATTCAACCAAAAATTAAGATCCTGTCATCATTTACTCGCCCTCGTGCTGTTCCAAACCTGTATGACTTTCTTTCTTCTGAGGAACGCAAAAGGAGATGTTTAGAAGAATGTGCTGAGAATGTGAATGTAAATGTGTTTAATGACATACAGTGTCAATAATATGTCTTAAAATGTGGCATTTGGCACTTTTATGCGACTGTTTTGTTGCTTTGTGTATTTTGCTTGTGCGACTGGTACATTCTTCAAAATATCTCCTCTTGTGTTCCACAAAAGAGTAATAATAATTTTTTTTTTTTAATAAGCAAAAGATATGAAGTATTCCTCAGTGAGTTTTGTCCCCAATGTGCATTTCTCATGAAATAGCAGAATATATCTGCTGACTTTATTAAATGTATAGATCATGACGTGTTTTTCTCTCGTTGATGCTCAGAAAGAGCTGAATCTGTGCTTATTCATCATCTTCTTTTTTTTTTTTTTTTTTTTAAATCAGGTGTTATTCTGAAGGTGCAAACATACTGCATGTTTTCATCATGACTCTTTCCAAGTTTGGGATCTGTAAGATGTTTGAAAATATTTTTGAAAGAAGACTCACCAAGGCTACATTTATTTAATCAGAAATACATATAATAACATTATAATTTAAAATCTAGTTTTCCGTTTTAATATATTTTTAATTAATAATTTATTGCTGTGTTCAAAGCTGAATTTTCAGCATCATTGCTCCATTCTTCAGTGTCACATGATCCTTCAGATATCAGTATAATATGCTGATTTGCTGCTCATGAAACATTTCTGATTATTATCAATGTTGAAAACAGTTTCATATTTTTGTGGAAACGATGACACATTTTTAGGATTTCTTCATTTATTTCAAACAGAATATTTGGCACAATAAAATGAATGCATTCTTGCTGAATAAATTAATAAAAAGTAATAAACAAAATATTAATGAATAAACTAAATAAATAAACCCCAAACTTTTGCACAGTAGTGATATATATATATTAATTTACCTCCCTAATTGTTTACTTTCTGACCTAAATACTTCAGTGTTAATTTTCTCCTACGTAATATTGAAGATCAAATTTGTTGTCATACAGTCTAGGGGAATGGAAGCCCTGCCTACAGCTGATGACGCTTGAGCGGTTAGTTTCTATGGCTGTCATGTTGTGGCCACAGATGGGTTGGATTGTCACCATTTCAGAGAAGGAGATGAAGGGAAACGCAGTCACACTGTGACCAGATGGAGTCCTTCTATCGCTCACTTGAGTAGTAGGTTTTTACTTTTTAATAATTGGCTTCTAATAACTGCATGAGCCTACGTTTGTCATCATTCGAGGGTGGGTTACATAAATGTTAATCTGTGTGCGACTCGCACCCACCATATCGCCACCAAACCAAGGTCCGTCAGTCATTTTCTTTGCTATAGCCTACAGTGAATCTGCCTTGAGCGGTTATTCACTCCACTGGGTATGAATGCTCACACCTGCTCCCATAACACACTCCATCCGTCATTTCTCTCACACACACTAATACACACTCCCATGAATCCCCTTATGGAGTCTTAACTGACTCAAACCAGATGGTCTTCTCCATGTCCATCCCACACCGCCGGGTTCTTCCACACAGGATGCCACACTGGAGGGATGGTTCCAGGATCCTGCCGACATGCTGTCTGCCGGAGAGAGAACCACTTATAGTGGAGCTGAAGGGGTTTTCCATTGTCTTCCAGGCCTGGCTCTACCTTTTTTCCATTGCATGGTCCAGCACACAGAAATCCCCAGAGGCTTTTCCAACAGGATATAGTCTCGTGGCTCATATCCCAGAGTTCACTTAGAAGACATGTGGCATTTTGTGAAAGCTTCATGCACATCCACTAAACAAACAGGTCCTGATGAAACAGATCTTGAAGAGGCTATACTATTGAACTCGACTGTTCTTAAATGAACGCTATTGTTTTCTTGGCGCTTATGAATTCGAATACAATTTAATTCAATATTTAGTGTGCGTGTATGTGTTGTGTGTCACAAACATGAATGCTTTCTCAAATCAAGCAGTTTTTAATTGATTAGACTTTGGCCTGCTTCGTGCTTTAATTATTTTGATGTTTTGACTAACATACTAGAGCTCATGTAAACTACTTGATTGTAATTTTAACTGTAGTGTGTTATTCAGGATAACATTTAACATATCTTAAATTGCCTAATTGTAGCTTCATTATTACAAATGTGTAATTACAAATATAATTAAACATGACATACATAGAAATCAATTAAAATATATTTTAGTTTATCATAAATCTTGTCAGTACATTCAGTAGGCCTACACTTTAATCATATTTCAAAGACTATGGGATTAATTAGGAAATTATGAATAAAGATTACATTTATATTTAATTGCAGTTAACATATATAACATATATTAACATATATTTTTAAAATATATTATTTCCATAAAAAATACTCCTTAAAAAATGCTAACGTGTACGTCTTTTTTACAAGGGAATGTAGAAAATTAAAATAGCCAATTATGCTCAGTTGTTATGAATATATTTTAGATATTTAATTTCATATATCATTTGAGTTTTCTGTAATGTTTTATAATAAATTTAATTTAATTTGAATTAATGATAAAACTTTAGTTTAGCAACCGATTCTCAATAGTAAAGGGATAATAAACGGATAGCAAAAATGAATATTCTGTCATTAATTACTCACCCTCATGTCGTTCCGAACCCGTAAGACCTTCGTTCATCTTCGGAACACAAATTAAGATATTTCTGATGAATTCCGAGAGCTCTCTGACCCTCCATAAACAGCAAGGGTCCTAACACGATCAAGGTCCAGAAACGTAGGATAACGTTAAAATAATCCAGGTGACATCAGGGGTTCAACCGTAATTTTACGAAGCTACGATAATACTTTTTGTGCGCAAAGAAAACAAAAATAACGACTTTATTCAAATTCATCTCCTTTGCGTCACCCTAGCGCCATTTTGGAGAATACGTTTTTCTACGTTGTACGTATGCTTTGATTTGAACGAAAACAATGTATACGTGTGGCACAGCTGACACAGAACAGCATACGCTGTTTGCGTTCAGTGGATACTCTCCAAAATGGCGCTAGGGTGACGCAGAGGAGGCGAATTTGAATAAAGTCGTTTTTTTTTTATTTTGCGCACAAAAAGTATTCTCGTAGCTTCGTAAAATTACGGTTGAACCCCTGATGTCACATGTATTATTTTACCGATCTTCTTGCTATGTCTCTGCACTGTAAAAAGTGATAAGTTGACTTAACTTAAAAAAATTTTAGGAAAATTGTCGTTCACTTAACTTTTTTTTTATTATTATTTAATTAATAATTTTAAGGTAACAGGTTTCCTCAAATTTTTTAAGTTAAGTCAACTTATCACTTTTTAGTATCCTTGCTGTCTATGGAGGGTCAGAGAGCTCTCAGATTCCATCAAAAATATCTTAATTTGTGTTCCGAAGATGAACAGAGGTCTTACAGGTTCGGAACAACATGAGGGTGAGTTAATTACAGAATTTTCATTTTTGGGTGAACTAACCCTTTAATAGCGAGAACTGGTCCCCAGACTAAACTTATTAGGCCTCTGAGCTTTTATAATAGAACAATTGTTAAATACAGGCCTGTTATAAATATTTATTTAAAGTAATTAAACATGAATAAAGGACAATTCAGTTCACCTTTAGTTCTGCCATCTGGTTTGAATTTACGTCTGCCAGCAGAAGTTTCTGTCCCAGTTTGCTGTAGTTTGCTTGCTGTGCACATCCCTAAATTATTCTTGTTTGACCTAGAGCACAGCAAGGGGAGCAGGTACATCTTAATAGCGTGCCAGAGGTGATGAGTGAGAGTGCTCTCTGTCGCTATGGCAGGTGTGCTCTTTCCTCGCAGCCTCCTCTGGGCGTAAGTACAACCCGAGAGAGAGAGAGAGAGAGAGAGAGAGAGAGAGAGAGAAAGGCCTGCTTCAGAAACAGTGTCACAGCATTAGAGAAAGTGGCTTCATGTCCTAGGACAATAGGAAAAGCAAATTGAGCCCAATGACCTTGACGTGTCAACTGAATCGATATGTTCTCTCCCACACAAATAAGACAGGCGTGCATATGCATATAAGCGTGTGCCTTTGCTGTTTGCAATGTATTGAATCTGCGTCTATTCATGAAAGTCGAATTGATCTGACCAACCCGGGCTGTTTTGTTCCAGTCAATTTATTTGTCCATTCCAGCAAAAGCTCTACAGGTAATGAGCAGGGAGACCTTATATGGATTTTTCCACTCGCCAGAATAGGAGAGAAGTGAACTCTCAACTAAAATCAATAGGAATTATCCATTCAGAGAGGCGGCGTGCAAAATATGACACCGGGTTGGCTGTATGTGAAACCCAGACCTGCTGAAATGCATGATGGGGGAGGGGTGGAGCCACTGTCCAGACGTTAAACTAAAAATATCAGGAGAAGGGCACCTTCAAGAGAGTTACTGTATGGAGGAAGTGATGTCACAGTGCGCAAACCAATTATGTTGCGCAGATATTATCTCACGAGGAGATTCTCCGCTAACAGGTTTCCTGTCCCCATCCTGCGTGGCGTTTCTTAAATTAGACTAGCATATCGCTAGCTCTGACAAACAGCCGGAGCGTATCCGCCTGTGTTTATGTTGGAAATGAAGAGCAAAAGTGAAGCCGTTTTGGTTTATTTAAAACTGAGCTATTTTAGGAAATTGTGTCGCTGAATAATAAATGATGAAGACCGCTCGTCTGCTGTATAAACATAAAGGGATGAGTATTGGTGGAGTTTTGTGATCTGCAGTGTGTGTGGTTGAAGAATTAAAGCTAGTCTGAGTCATTGTGTACTGCAGTCTCCTTCGCTGGTTGCTACAGTGAAGCATCAGGGTCTCCTGAGCAAACCGGTCCCAGCTCGAAAGGGCACGATCACAGGCTCACCTCCTGCAAACACACATGCTGTCACAGAAATACACGTATGCAATCCCTTCAAACTATTGCTAACAGTTGAATCTGTTGTATTTTTGATTGGTGTGTGAAATTGCATGGGCCTGCCGTAAAAACTCCCAAGTTATCAAGGCATTTAATTGAATTACACAACAAAATAGTGTTGGGAGGTCGGGAGCAAACATTGAATCATGCATAAACTACAGCTAATAAAGGTTTTAATGAAAAACATGAACTGTAGTCTCAGGTGCTTGGTGCAGGTTTCATTACAGTGTCTGTTGGTCAATATAATAGTTTGATAGTTTTATATTTTAGCTTTCATATTGCGGGTCTTATGAATGGTTTTAAACTACCAATCAAAAGTTTTTGGTCATTTGTTTTTGAAATATGTATCTTTGCATTTTTTTGATTGAAAATATAGCAAAGATATCAATACTGTGAAATATTATTACAATTTAAAATGATTGTCTTCTGTTTTAATGTATTGTAAAATGTAATTTATTCCTGTGATCAAAGCTGAATTTTCAGCATCATTACTCCAGTCTTCAGTGTCACATGATCCCTCAGAAATCATTCTAATATACTGATTTGCTGATAATTATGAATGATGAAAATAACTAATTTTCGTAACTAATACCATATATCATAATCAATAATCTAAGACATTTTTTTTTTAGGATTCTTTGATGAATAGAAAGGTAAAAACAGCATTTATTTGATATTTGTAACATCAGAATGTCTTTAATGTTACTTTTGATCAAAGTAATGTCTCCTTGCATTGTGTAATTCATAATGTTTTAATAAAAATGCCTATTTTTTCATATATATAATTATTTATTTATTTGTTTCCTCTAATCAGTGTCAGTTCGATGAATAGATTAGACCCAGAATGAAAATATGCTGAAAATGTACTCACCCTCAAACCATCCAAGATGTAGATGAGTTTCTACTTCCGTGAAATGTATCATTACATCACTTGCTCACTAATGGATCCTCTGCAGTGAATGGGTGCCATCAGAATGAGAGTCTAAACAGCTGATAAAAACATCAAAGAAATCCTCAACTGATCCACACCACTCCAGTCCATCAATAATGTATTACGTAGCAAAAAATCTGTGTGCTTGTAAGAAACAAATCCACCATTAAGTGCTTGATCTGTGCATATTTCTCTCCTGATTCAGACCAGATGACTTTATCACTGTGGAAAGTGATAGGACCCCCTTGAAAAAGAGATAAAGGGGTTTATCCTATAAAGAATAAAAATTTGTTGCAATTTAAAATTATAAAGTCAAAGTATCATAAGTGAAACCCAGTAAACAAGATCGCATTCAAAGACTATTGCAAGTAATAAACATTGCAAGAATAATTAAGACAGTCAAACTAATGCATGCAAACCTTTTTGTTAGGCTTTTTGTTTTGGAGGAAGGGGCGGTTTTTTAAATGCTTTCCTTATAATGGCATGTTTCCTCATAAATAATTAGCAGACCGACAAGGAAAAGTGCAGATGGCCCTATAGAGTGAGTTAAGATGAATATAGCTGTATCTGTGTGGAGATGGAAGGCAACGAAGCAGGGAAAATTCATCTCTGGATCAAATCCAATCTTTAGTTATCTAGTTTCGGTTATCCAAATAAACAAATCTAAATATAGGTTTAAATGGACCATGACGTGACCAAGTTCAGTTCTGAAAAGGAATCCCCTGAGAATTAGCATGTTACCATTAGCAGTTTTGCCAAGAGGATCTATTTCAGCTGAACTGAAACTTCATAATATCTGCTCTGTAAGCAGGTAACCATTATTTCTGGCATCTCAGGAACTGAAGTTCACTAGCTTGAGTCCTGCACAACCAGATGGTGCTTCGATCCATTTGTAATGCACCCATTAACTATAACTCAATTTGTCATGATGAGAAGACAGATTGAGGGTAAAGAGGACTTTGCTTTCATTACTATTCTTCTGCATTCTGATTCTTGAGGTGGAAAAGGAGGTAAAATGGTATGATTGTTAGACAGTTTGTCAATGGACAAAATAAATAAACTACTTGTACACTATTCCAAATCTTCTTCAGACTAAAGAATGTACTACACTGTAAAAAATAATTGTAATTTTAAATGTAAAATTTTGTAAAAACGCTACGGAAAAAAAAAAAAAAAACCTGTTAATAGGTTAACAGTAAGTTCAGGGAAAAACTGTAAAAGATCTAACCATATATTTCACCTTTACTGTAAGCCTCTTTCTCCTCTGTCATTTGAACGACCGGTTGACTTCCTGATTCTCTGAAACCACTCCCTCAGAAGCAGGCAATGGGCTCAGATTGGTTAGTTGGGCCGGTGTGTTGTGATTGGCTAAACTGTGTACTGCACATTGTCCAGAAACGTCATGCCCATTACCTTCACGGGCGACAGTTGCATGTGCTCCGGTCAAATGTAAATAATGGTGTCAATATTGCCGTATCAGTTTGAGCCAGAATCAGACCCAGAAAGCGGTAATGAAGAGAGTCAAGCAGAACTTCCGCAAGCGCGGCTCTTACAAACGTTTCTGAATGGAAGTTTGCTGTTGTGATTACAAATCATTTTTTGAAGTTCGTACACGTTTGTCTTATACACACAAATTAGCATCGAACTCACTGGCCACTAACCAAACAGCGTTGGCTTGTGTTTACGTTCTTGATCAAATCGAAAAATTACGTCATAAAGTATACATGGAAAATACATTTTACAAAATTAGTACATAATTATAAATTAGGGTCCAAAATGTTTGTACGCGTTTGTCATAGACACACGAAATAGCATTTAACTAACGGGCTACTAAAGCCAGCGTTGGCATTTGTTTACATCCTTGATAATACTAAAACATTACGTCTGAAATTATACATGCAAATACATTTAAAATTATGAAATCTTACTTACAGGTTGTGGCCCAACAACAACCGCTCCATGTTTTAGTAATAGTTTCTGTGTGAATCCGGCATTGAACTCGTGTAGATTCTGGAAGCTGTCTTCTGTAAAATGTGCAGCACAGAGAGCTGAATTAGGATTGTAATCGTCAGGAACATAATCAAACATAAATTTTAACCATTGTTGACGAACTACACCATCAGTAGGAAACCCGAACACAGAAGACCTGACAGCTGGGTGAAAATAGCTACAACTCTCCACTATAACTCTTCCTCTTCGACAAAGCCGCAGAACATGGCCTTGCCCCCTTTTCTGCATGTTCCGGAGGGAGGGATTGATGGGTTTATTTCATATGCAACCCGGGAAGTATCTCGTTGTAGTCCCATATGAATCGTTTTTTTAGGCATTAAACTTCCTGATTTTTAAAAGACGATATCTCCGCTTACGTTGAACTTGCAGCGCAGCAACTTTGCAGATACTGTTCATGCACCAACAGCAACATTACACACTATTTAAAATGAAAAAAGTGAAATCGCAGTAAACCACCCCTTTAATGAAGGTTTATTGCATTATTTAAGTTTCATGTGTGTTACCATAATGGTGTTTTGTGTTTGCATGAATGACTCTGTGCACCTTCTATATATTAGTATATACTTCTGCTTGTGGCGAAGCTAATTGTGATGAGCTTTGATTCTTCATGTAGCTTTCTCTTTTACCACCTGCATTATCATGGTGGTTGTCAGTATGTTAAAGGTACAAAACAGATTTTAATAGCAGTGTGCGTTGTTGAATTTACTGGTTTACATTCAAATTTTCTTGTTTGTAAATTACAGTTTTATACTGTAGAATTTACAGTTTTTGGCCGTAAATGTGTTTACAGTTTTTCTGTATTTTTTACAAAATTATTCTGGCAACCACAGCTGCCAAAATTATTTTGTAAAAACTACAGAATTTTTTTTACAGTGTAGTTTTGGAGTCACTGGTGGCTAAATGCTGTGAACAAAATTCTTGTATATCATAAGTGAACCTTAATGCACCACACTGAATAAGCAGAATAGCACATCAGTGAATTTTACCTTGAACATCCTAGCAACTGAATATGAGCATACTGAAATAACTCAAAACAACAGCAATGCACTGTCAACCAACCACACATATTAGCACTGAAACAGCAACTTTTACACAGCGCTCACATTTTCTTTAGAAACCGTAAAAATCTATTTTTAGACATACTGTATATGTAATAAATAATTTCTGAACATTATTATTTAATTACTTCTGATTGTAAGTAGCACACCTTTGAAAAACAAAGCAGCGGCATGCAGCAACACAGACCAAGTCCTCTTAAATATAAGCAAAACTGAACCTTGATGTACTGGAGTTGAACTAATATACACATATTTCTCTTCAGCTCTTAGCATGTGAATTATGATGTCCTAATCATAATTAACAGCACTTTTCCCCCCATACTGACTCACTAATGAGTCCATCTATCTCTGCTGCTCCAGCTGCTCACTGTCTGGAAGCTGTAAAGACTGGATTTCGAGCCCCGATGTAATACATGAAGAACAAAGAAGGGAAAACTTGCTGCCATTGAATAGAATTTTGAATCTGGCATATGCATTTACACTCAGTATTTAATCATCTTTGCTGATGTTCTTTTGCATATATGCATTTCAGACTTGCTAGAAAGCTGTGATAATTCGTACACAGGCCTAGCTGCTGCTAGACCTGAATATGTCTGTTTGTTTCTAAAGTGAAATGAAGAATGGGAAGCGTGAAGTTCCAGTGGGTAGGTTAGGGAGGTGCTGCAGTCTCTCGGGGGACTGTTGCTGTGTTTGCGCGCGAGAGAGGATGAACTGTGCGTGCCTGCGTGCACATGCATCGAGAGCGGCTGATTGCATGCTGCCACTGCATGTTTACTAAAGCAGCAAAATAAACACCATCTGATGAACTGAGCCAAATATGTAGCCTTATTGATAGCACTGGACTGATGTGATGATGGTTTGATGAAAGTGGGTATTATGGCTCGATGTTTGGATAAGGAGATGAGGAGATCAGGGGTTATGGTGACTGACTGATTTGTCATGAGGACAAGGTTGAAAGGTGAAACCACCTCCATTTAAACAGTTTGTTCGCTCATTATGGTGCTCTGAAAAACTAAGCAGTTTTTATCGTTTATTTTATTTGATAAATTTGCTCTCTTTCAAACTTTAAATAATTTCTTTTCATATAATTTATAAATAAATAAATGCATTTATTGATATTGATACTGATATTGATATTAATATTAATTAAATGAAAGGCTACTTTAGCATAGCTATTTTTTATTTTATTTTATTTTTATTATTTTGTTCTCTTCAACTTATTTATATGCATTTATTTATTTATTTATTTATTTTACATACAATGACAGTTACAACTGGCAAAACTTAATTATACTGAATGTGTGTAATTAAAATCTTTAGAAAAATTAATTTAAAAGCAAATTTATTTAGAACGAACGAACGAATGAATTAATGAATAAATGAATGAATAAATAACTAAGTAAATAATTAAATACATAATAAATACTGATATTGATATTAACATTAATTAAATAAAAGGCTACTTTAGCATAAGCTGTTTTTATTTTATTTTCAGTATTTTGTTCTCTTTTAAACCTTTTCAACTTATATTTATGCAGTTTTTTTCTTTTTTTACATACAATGACAGTTGCTACAGCTGGCAACACTTATTTATACTGAATGTGTGTAATTGAAATATTTATAAAAAAATTATTTAAAAACAAATTTATTTAGAATGAATGAATGAGCAAACAAAGAAACACACACACAAATAAACAAATACATTTATAAATAAATAAATAAAAGGCTAGTTAATTGTATGTGAGATACATTTTTAAAAAGTGTACTTAAAGAAGTTTGTGTGTTGACTAACATACTAAAGCAAGTGCAAACTACTTGACTGTAATTTTAACCATAATGTGTAATTACATTTAAAGTTAAAATATTTGAAAAAGTCTGATTTGCAACTTCATCATTAAATCGGCAATTACAAACATATACACAAGTTTTAACAGAAATGACATTAAAGTATACTTCAGTTTACCATAAACGCTTGTCAAGTATCAGAAGTACATTTTAAACATATTTCTAAGACACAATAAACATATAAATATGTAAATTAAGTCAAAAAATGTCAAATAAATGTACATTATAATACATTTAATTTAATTTTAAATAAGATCAAATTAAGTGTCTGAAAACATTACATTAAGTTCACACTTAAGTATACGTATAAATAATAATAATAATAATAATGAATTTAAAAAAGTTCTCTCTCAGGGTAAGCTCCAAAAAGATCAAATCCCCTGTACAACCAGTTTTCTGAAGCCTGACATTAGCTTTGTTTTAAGAACACGTTGAAATGGTCCATTACAAGTATCCATATTTAGCTCAGGTCACTTCAGCCTAATAATAAATTATTTATTTAACATCTATATAACATTACAAATATTTACATAATATTGATCGTAAACATATTTATTAAAATATAAAATAATTAATTATATTAAGTATTATTTAAATGTTTTTTTGGTCACACTTTATAGTAGGTGGCCTTAACTACTATGTACTTACATCAAAAAATAAGTACAATGTACTTATTGTGTTCATACTGTATTGCAAAACACTTTTGCTGCTATTGAGGGGGGATACGGGTAAGGTTAGGGACAGGTTTGGTGGTCTGGGTAGGTTTAAGGGTGGGTTTAGGTGTAAGAGATGGGTCAACAGCGTAATTATAAATGTAATTACAGAAATTAATTACAGATGTAACTATATATAGGTATTTTTAAAAATATAAGTACAATGTAAAAACATGTATGTACACAATAAGTGCATTGTACCAAATAATTAATTCAAATGTAAGTACGTAGTAGTTAAGGGCACCTAATATAAAGTGGGACCGTTTTATTTAATTACATTGTTGAAAAAAAATATTAATTTCATTATTTATTTTTAAATACTTAAATTCACATATTACATTCATTTATACTATCTATCTATCTATCTATCTATCTATCTATCTATCTATCTATCTATCTATCTATCTATCTATCTATCTATCTATCTATCTATATATATATATATATATATATATATATATATATAAAATAGAGTAATAATTGAAATAATAAAAGGTCAATTGGACTGGAGTACTATTTTGCATATGTTAATAATAATTTTATGTAATATTTATGTAATTAAATAATAATAATTATTATTATTATTGTTGTTGTTTTAAATTGGTTTGGAACATTGCGTATATATTTTAAAATATATGTGAAAAATGTTTTACTAAATTTAAATTCATGTTTTTAATCAGAAATGTGATCTACTCTGATATTTAGCAGGATACATGTTATTAGGCTACATTTATTTATAGTGTTTTAGAATAATAAATCAAAAATTTGAGTTATGCATTTATTTTATGCAATTTATATTAATAGATAGTATGAAATATAGTATAAAAATACTATCTAAATACTATTTCATACATGCTAATAATAAATATATGTAACATTTATACATCTAAATAATTGTATGATATTTATTATTAACAATTACATTATGCATCAAGATGGGAAATGTGACAACTTTATATTTTTATTTCAGTTTTTATATAAAAAATTCTTCTTATTTGTTTCTTTTAAAATACTGCATATATAATATTTTAAATAAATAGATAGATATGTTAATATATTGGACATTTTTTGATCAAATGGACATTTGTAATAGAATGTGACTGACTCTGATAACAGCCTCTGGGCTCAGTGTGAGCAGTGAGGCACCAGCAGCAGCAGCTGTATTAGCGCAGAGGAGGCGCTTCCCCTTTAATTTGCCCACGCTGTACAGCGGTAAGGAGTGGTGGTGAGCAGCAGCACAGATCACTGTAGTCCCTTTGTATGCGCAGCAGTGCCTAACTGCAGTCTATACCGCTCGTTCTTACACAAGAATTATGAGTAAAAGACGAAAAGTTGGACTTTGACATGAAATGGCTCGCTCGCGCCGCGCCACTCCCTAAAATGAACGAGGAGAGCACAAGTAAGCGCACGAGGAATCCCTGTGCATAAGTCGATGGATATTTTGCATCTTGAAATCAACTCGGGAAAGGTTTTTTTTTTTTTTTTTTTTTTAATGCATGCTTTGATGCATCAATGCCTTGAGTGAAACGAAATGCGTGAATGCCTTTAGCACAGTAATGCATGGGCATGCTTTGATCATCCACCTAGAGAGAGGAACCTATTGCTGAAGCATGTCACTGCAGACACCCCGCGCTTGCTTGAAGGGGTTAAAACACTGATCACAGCCGGTGTGATGTGTTTTTCATGGGTGCATGAGCTTGGAATCTGAATATGTGTCCTGTAGTAATAATAATAATAATAATAATACAATCAAACAAACAACAACAAAAAAAACCTTGTTTTCGGGCAATTGGATAATACCTTAAAAACGGACGCTGTCTTTGCGCAACGGAAAAAACAAAACAAAAAAACAAACAAACAGCGAAATTATGACTGGGAACATCTGAAACGTGATGCTCTATGGATTTCTGCCCGTAAGATGAGCGCGTTTGCTCAACAACAAGATGTTGCCACTCCTCAGAGCATCATTTTGGCCAGCAAACTCGAGCGGCCACACGTATTCAGGCAATTCTCCTCAGTCTCTTGTGTTAAATGTTACTATCTTGTGTGATGTGAGCATGTTTGAGGCGACGCCCAACGCAAACAGCTCCCCTGTTTCTTTGCAGATCTCTGAATTGAGTCGAGACAACACTGTGAGGACACAGGGGGCGTCAGATTTTGCTGACCTTAGCATCTTTGGACCGTTTCAATGGGAAGCTCTTTGCAAATAACGCCTTAAGGGAGTCCCCTTCGCTTGGCCTCCGTTCATTTCTTTGAGACACGCTGCTGTATGTTTCCCGTTTGTCCTGAAGGCGCATACGGCCGGATATATTCGCGTCCCGCGCGGCAGATCTGGCGCAGCGGTTGGGAGGAAGACCGGGATCATTGCAGTACCTGTAATGAATGGCTGCTGAAAGACACCACTGACCCTGGCAACGAGACGAATTATTAGTCCTGCCGGTGTCATGTAAACATAATCAGTTGGCAAATGATTTCTCTGGCGCTTTGGGGACTCTTGATGCTTGCAGGTAAGCTTGCGTAACCTCCTCTTTGCTTATTGCAGTTGTAGACTACTGTCTGTGGATACTGAGCTGACTGACTTCTTGGAAGCTTGAAGTTGTTTTTTTATTTTTTATTTAAATAGCACACTGAATATGTTTAATTAGTCACACTGCAATGATTCATATGCTTGTCTGTGGTTTAGATTAACACCCCCAGCTAAAAAGAAATCCTAAACCAGCCTAAGCTGGTTTGCTGGTTTTAGCTGCTCTCTCAGCCTGTTGGATGGTTTTAGAGCACTTTTCAGCTGCTCAGACTGAGTAACCGGCTGGCCTGACGGCTCAACCATCTGAGCAACAGCTTAGGCAGGATGGGAGACCAGCTTGAGACCAGCCTAGCAAACTGTGTGAGGCTGGTTTAAGCAGTAGGGACACTTGCTGCTGATAAATGCACAAGAATATTCCAATATTGCTCAGAATTTGGTTATATTCGTATGCACACATTAAACTGATATTAACCGATTTCTATAAGTCTCAATAAAACATAGCATATGCTGATTATCCAAATTGCAATTTTGGATCATGTAAACATCACCTGACTCCAGATGTTGCTCATTGTCTTATATATGCACATGCAATTCTACACTAGATACACACATTTGTAAAAAGTCATGCTATTGAAGAAACACATTAATGGAGCAATGTGGCTATGGGATCTTCCTAATTCATTACATTTATAATAAATTATTGTCTAAAATTATTGCAAGAGCTTCTGCAGTGTCCAAATAAAAAAACACAGCAATACTGCAATGATTGTACAGCATGTAAACATCTTTTTCCGACTACATCCCTAACTGCTATACAGACCTTAATTGGAAATTTATGTGCATGTAAACGTAGACACATATGGGGTTTTTTTTTACCTACTGATGGGGAAGTAAGGTAGCCAGTGTTGCATTTCTTCAACTTTTCTATCTCAAGCAGTCTTGCTGTCTTGGAGAAATGCATTTGGGGAGGTTTTGGAATATCTAATTATGATTTAAGTGCACTCAGGCTGTTATTAGATTTACAGTGCATAATTGAATCCTAAGAGGAATGATACAGTCTTGCCATGGCAAGTATTGATCTACTTGGCAGATAAAAGCAACTACAATGTGTAAAGTGGTCAGGCTGACTTCTCCATATGATTGATAGGTGTTTTTAGATGCCCTGGTTTTCTAGAGCTATACTTTATGTGTATTTCCTCAGCAGCATTGCTTTGGGTCCTTGTGCAGTGCTTTGAAGTCTCTTCACTTTCATTTCATATTTGATGGTGTGTGAATAACTTGCTATATTAGTTCAAAAACAAAATGAGTGCTTTAAGCATTGTGTTGAGGAATCCAAATAAACTCATAGTAGAGTAGAATTAATGCATATCTACTAAGCACATTGCATTCTTGCAGTGAGCATGTTGAATGCATGTTGGCCTAAGTAATCGTTTCTTCTGCTTTATGTTTCTTTCAGTGTTTGCAAGAGGGAGGTGTTAAGGAGTGAAAGGAAGCCCCCAAATTTCTTCCCCACAAACTTTTAGAGGCAACACCATTGCATCCTGACCCCAAACTGCAGGTTGCATTCGTTCACAGCATGACTGTTGCCACAGGCGACCCAGTTGATGAAGCCGCAGCTCTCCCGGGTCAGCCACAGGACACGTATGACCCGGAACCAGACCATGAGTGCTGCGAAAGGGTGGTCATTAACATCTCTGGCCTGCGCTTTGAGACGCAGCTCAAAACTCTGTCTCAGTTCCCCGAGACATTGCTCGGGGACCCCAAAAAGAGAATGCGCTACTTTGACCCTCTGAGGAACGAGTACTTTTTTGACAGGAACCGCCCAAGTTTTGACGCCATTCTCTATTACTACCAGTCAGGCGGCAGGCTGCGGAGGCCTGTTAATGTGACATTGGATATTTTTTCTGAGGAGATACGTTTTTATGAGCTCGGGGAAGAAGCCATCGAGATGTTCAGGGAGGATGAAGGATTTATTAAGGAAGAGGAGAAACTCCTGCCAGAAAATGAGTTTCAGAGGCAGGTGTGGCTGCTCTTTGAGTACCCTGAAAGTTCAGGGCCTGCCCGGATTATTGCCATCATTTCCGTCATGGTCATCCTCATATCTATAGTCAGTTTTTGCCTGGAGACACTTCCGGTTTTTCGCAGTGAGGACCTGGACCCTCACAAAATTCACACAAGCTCCAACTCAACAAATAGCTACACCTCCACCTACTTTACTGACCCCTTCTTCATCCTGGAGACCCTTTGCATCATATGGTTCTCCTTCGAGTTCCTGGTGCGTTTCTTTGCGTGTCCCAGCAAAGCAGGCTTCTTTGTTAATATAATGAACATCATTGATATCGTGGCTATAATACCTTACTTTATCACCTTGGGCACAGAGCTAGCAGAGAAGCCAGAGGATGGTCAGCAGGGGCAGCAAGCTATGTCGCTTGCCATTTTGAGGGTCATCAGATTAGTACGAGTCTTCAGGATCTTCAAACTGTCCCGGCACTCGAAAGGGCTGCAAATTCTTGGGCAAACGCTCAAGGCCAGCATGAGGGAGCTTGGGCTGCTTATCTTCTTTCTCTTCATTGGAGTCATCCTCTTTTCGAGTGCCGTCTACTTCGCCGAGGCGGACGAGGCTGACTCGCAGTTTGTTAGCATCCCTGATGCCTTCTGGTGGGCGGTGGTCACAATGACGACAGTAGGGTACGGTGACATGGTTCCAACGACCATCGGAGGCAAGATTGTGGGATCCCTGTGCGCTATCGCTGGTGTGCTGACCATTGCCTTGCCCGTGCCCGTCATAGTCTCCAACTTCAACTACTTCTACCATCGAGAGACGGAGGGTGAGGAACAGGCCCAGTACCTTAACGTGACCAGCGTCCCCAAGATAGACTCCTCGGAGGACCTCAAAAAGAGCCGCAGCGGGTCAACCATGAGCAAGTCTGACTACATGGAAATTCAAGAAGCTGTGAACAACAGCAACGAGGACTTCCGAGAGGAGAACATCAAGACTGGCAACTGCACCCTAACCAACACTAACTATGTTAACATCACCAAAATGCTTACAGATGTATAACCGCTTTGAACTGCCTTGACGAAGAAGGTGAGATAAAGTAGGGGAGTACAAACCCCCAGGTTTTAAAGGCTTCAGATGCCTCGTGCAAGAGTTTGAAGATGGGAGAACTGAAATGCGTCCATTTGAGTGAAGGATCAGTAAAGAAGACCTCTCCATCATTCCATCCCCATTCCCTGTCGCAAGTTCTGGAAAACTTGATCGGTGGGGGGCGTTGTTTTGCATCCTCGTGTTCAGTGTCTGCATGGAGTTTGTCTTTTCTGTGTGACTGTTCTAGTAGTCGTTCTGCTTGCAACAGTAGCCAAATCGTAGCCTAACCAATAGATGCAAGCGTAGCATAGAGGGACCAATTCCTGACTCCCATTCGCCCATTCACTGCCAACCTGAGGACCCCTTGAGTGTATTTGTACCTGGGAAGAACAGCAATTTTGTCACTCCAAATTGATTAGTGGCTTTAAAACACAGAGGAGTTAATGTATATTTGCGAAGAATCACCATGGAGGATGTGTTTCTCTGTGAATGCACAAATGCAGCCTGTCCTGCCAGCCGCAACAGCGTACCACATGCGGTACCTAAACATGTTACATTCCATCTTGTGACGGAGAAATACATGCATGACCAATCTCGGGGGCCTGGAAAGCCGGTTAAACTGCCCCTTTTCTCTATCTCTATGACCATTTTTCCCTCTTTTGCTGCCTAGGATCTCAGTGTGTCCCATGTTAGAGTAAACAGACCTGAAAGTGGAGCGGAGATTGTTTTGCTCATTTTTCCATCGTCGTCATTCCACTATACTGCATGAGCAGCTGCCCTCCATTGCATCGTTTCCTCACGTCACTTACTTTTCCCAGCATTGTAAACTTCCAAGCATTCCATGTGTATGAGAAATGTCTTTTGTAACCACGATCTACCCCTACAAGCACCTGATGGGGGGCTGCGGGAGTGTAGATATTTTACTGTGACATTGCAGCCAACAACAGCAAAACTCACTAAGTCAGGTCACCAAAGATGAAGTTCACTGCCGTTATTTATTGCATTTTTATGTTCTTTTTACATTTTAGTGCCATTTCATGGTGCATCCTGCTCATAATATGATGCTGGAGAATTTGGATAAAACTTGTATGAAAATGATGCTTCCTTGAATAGCTTTTGTAAGAGATAGGAAATATTCTACTACTTTTGTGGTGCATGTCTGGTACACATTCCTTGTAGCATGCATGTAGTAAGAATGATGCTTACAAAACTAGAAATAAGTATTCATATCTTTATCAATATAAATATTTTCTCTGTGAGACTAACGGTATGTGCAATATTATAAATGCTTGTTTTTGTTTGAAGGCTGCAAGATTTTGCAAATAGTTTTCTATGTTAGTAGGCTAATACATCAGATATAGTGTAATAGCCCACTTTCAGCGTCGAATACATCAAAATTGTTCATTTCTTAGTTTGGAGGGAGAGTGAGATGCACCAATTAAAATGAGCATTTCAAAGCACCACATTTGGATATGGGGGAGATCTAACTCTGCAAAATCTCAATTCCTGATTTAATAACAAGGGATTCTCATGATTTTGTGGTACATTTGACACGTCTAGTCTGTAGCTTATCCTCATAACTAAAGATGGTTTCTCTAGCATTGTCTGTTGCGTTGATGTTAAAGACCTCATGAAATCAAAATTGACTTTTGCCGCTTTTAATCCAGTTCGTTTTGAGGCCATTGAAATGCTAGTGTTCTTTAATTTTTAAAGTATATTAAGAAATAAGTATAATTAAAATTGTCAGCCTTTCTGAGAAAATGAAGGAAAATACTTATTATATCATCTATTTAGGGGCATTTATTTATTTATTTATTTATTTATTTATGTATGTATGTATGTATGTATGTATTTATTTATTTATTTAAATTTGGCTTATTCAGTGCTCCCAAGAATGAGAAAGTCTCCTTCCTCTAATGCCAACTAGTTTTGGCTGGTTAGTCCCCAGTTAGCCCCTGCTGGTAGATAATGTAACTACACCAGTATGCTTATGCAAAGGTATATGTATCTCTTTTAAAATGTAGCCATGTGTACTTATGAAATCATATTTTTTTAAGCAACAAATAAATCACAAAAAATAACATTTTATTGTTTTTTACACTTGCAACTGATTTTATTTATTTATTTATTTAATATGTATTTATTTTTGAGAGCTCTCCAATCTTTAGTCATGGCATTGTTTTTTTTAAAAAAACATTTCATGGGGTCTTTAAAGTGGGAAATAATAGCAGAAAACCTTTTGTTTTGAAATCCAAGTGGTTCAGGACCTATGCAATTTATAGTTAAGAAGTAAAAAATCTATGGTAACTAAACATTACATAATACCCAATCACCCGAGTTTAAACACATTGAACTGCCCAAGGTTTTTCTCAGAATTAGATTCACTCCACTACCAAAATACTTGGCAGATCTCCCTGCCGCTATGTTTGCTGTTATACTGGCCGAATGAGATGTAGGCCTCCAGCCACTGAGGCTACGCAAATTCTCTCCGAAAACTTTGAAAGCCTCTCAGTGAGGCAGTACTACCATATCCAGGAGCGTGGTGCGCCATTCACTCCACCCTTTCCAAATGCAAGACTTCCTAACCTAATAACGCTTTTACTTCCCCTGCCCAGAGCTTCAACGAGTGAGGGTTGGGGTTTGAACCTATGCTAAGCCATGCTACCTGCTTTCACCAGTTTTAAGGAAATGTTTAGAGAAAGCAGAGGTTGCTTAAGAAGGGTCTCAGAGACTTGGAAAAGTGAGGGACATATTGCAGCCATTACTTTTATGTTTAGCCTTAATGGACAGGACACTGAAAAGACAAGAACTTGTGTCAAGAATGTGATAAGCCAAACTGTTCACAACCCATTTTACTTCTATAATGCGACATATTTCTCAGCAAAATACGATATTTGATGAGAAAAAATGTTGGGAGTTGAATTGATTAGAGCATGAAAAGGACATGAAAGTAAGAGGGATTTGTGGGGTAAAAAAAATCGCGTTGACTTATTTGTCGTAGTTTAAGGCATTTATTCATACATAAAATTATTTTGCATCCATTTCTTCATCATTTTCTGAAAGAAAAGCATAGTTTAGAACCACAGTGGATTTTTTCGTCCTCCTCTCATATTTACCGATTCCATCGCATCCTGTTTTAATGACTGTATATCCTACATAACATACGCCCCTCTGAGGATGCTTGTCAATCGCCTCAGGAAAACAGACTTTCTCTACGTTTTTTCTTTTTCGTGTGCGTTGTCGAATGCATGCAGAAGCCCTTTTATATTGGATGTCCATTCAAAGGATGGTATGCAGTAATTGGACAAGCCCTTTTACACTGCCAGGGCTACAAATCGCCTTCGAGACGAAGGAATTCTTAATAAGATGTCGTAAGCGTTTAATAGCGAAATACGCCGAAGTGATGCTCTCAAAGTATCGTATTTAATAGCGTCTCCATAGCTGCCTCGTTCTGTCTGAAATTGTCGATATATTGTTTTGAAATATATTCACTACGACAGTCAGTCTGTACATTTGTAATACTCTAGAAATTTTGAATACTTTTAACGCCTATATATGAACACAGCTTTGTGACGATGCTTTCGAAGAATCTGCTGCTTTCATTGTTGTCTTAACACAAAAGCTATAGCTTTATAAAACACCTCCGCCATGTAACGCAGTTTCTTAATAGTCGACAAATTCACAGCTGCAATTATATTCTTTAAACCTTATCCAAATCTAGATGTATTGTAGTATTAGTATACTTCATATACGTTAAGCACAAACACTGAGAAAAAAAGAATCTGTAATTATCATAGAAGCTTCGCCTATTGATTATTGCGGTATATAAATGTGTCAGCAATCAAACCACGCCTTTATATCTAATCAATATTCGACTGAATGTCATCACAGGCTTTACTGTTCACACTCAGGCATGATTTATGGATTAAAAAAAAGCCCTCATTTGCTATAAACATGTACATGCAATATGGAAATGCAGTGTATATATATATATATATATATATATATATATATATATAGATAAGGATGGGTCGACGAATGAACAAACAGATAGATGAACAGACCAAGATTGAGAGGAAAGATGAGCAGATGTGATTCAGAAACAGATCATAACAGAGGTGTTTTGGGGTTGATGGAGGTGGGAGCTCTGAGCTCGCGTCTCATCTTGTTTTGAAGTGAAAGGCCTTGTTCACACTGCACATTAATCTGGTTTGTTTTCCGAATCCAGTTGTTTTGGACTGACTGTCTGCGCTGCAGTGTTTAAAGTTACTGGATCTGTTTGTTAAGGCACTGTAGCCAGTATCTTGTAAAGTGTATCTATATTGCTCTCTATGGTAATGACTTTAGCATTAACATGATGCTAAGCTACTTTATTTTATAATGGTGTATTTTATTCGTCCAATGCATTCATTTACTATGTAATAACATAGTTCACTACATGGAGAAAAAAAATGTGTGAATGTTGTCTGTGACATTATACACATGCTGTGCCCTGAATTATGAAAAAAACATTGAAATCCAATCTGACTGTTCATAGCCTTGTGAAAAATAAGTGTGCTTAATTGTATTAAATGTGTACTTCAAAACTAAAAAGTATATTTTTACACATCTACACTTGCAGAAATGATATCTGCGCTTATGTTAATATCTGAACCCGCAGAAGAGATTAATATTATTAATGTCTGCACATGCAGATATTATTTAGTGTAAGAAATGAAATAAAAGACCACTTAAGTGTACTTAAAGAAAGTATACTATCATTATTGTGTTTCTTAACACACTTAAATAGTTTTAAGAAGTGCACTTTGTAATAATGTCAAATGAAAATGTTACAGTTGTTTAAATAATTGTTTTTAATACTCATTTGTTTTGCTTTAAAGTACAATATGTTGTCTAGCATACACATGTAAAGTATGTGATTAGAATTTGAACTGTAGTGTGTTATTTAATATTTATTTAAAATGCATATATATTAAATGTAATCAATTGCAAATTTATAATTAGACGTGTTAATACAAATCTATTTAAAACGTTTTAGTGGAAATGACTTTATCGTGAATGTGTGCCAGTACATTCAGCAGTACGCTTTAACTATATTTTAAAGACAACAGATTTGGTGAAAAGAAAAAAGTCACAGTTCAGTTAATTGCATTTAATAATACTTTAAACTATAAAGCATTTTCATTTAATTGAAAGTAACAAGCAATTAAGTGTCTGAAAAACATTCAGTTTGCACAGTAGGATTTATGAAAATAATACATATTTCCAGTAATATATATATATATATATATATATATATATATATATATATATATATATATATATATATATATATATATATATATATATATATGAATTATTTTTCTTATTTCCATAAGTCCTACTCTCTTAAAAAATTATGCTAAAGTGTACTTCCATTTATTGAGACATGGTTATCAAAACATGTTTCCAAAAATCAGATTTTAATCAATCAGCTTATATTTCAGACGACCTTTGAATGTGATTTGGATCTATATTGATCTATTACATGCTGAAAAATTGAATTTTTGCTGCCTGTGTGAACAAGGCCTTATGAAACTACGAATGGCAAACCTTTGACTGCTTGGAAAAGCACATTATGTTTCTGTGTAGCAGCACACCTCTCTCCACCGTCTGTGGAGATACTCTTGATGTCAACGGGTTGACGGAGAATGGACTGCGCACATCAGCGGATGAGCTGAGATATTAGGTGTTGGTCTGCATGTGTCTATGTGTATATGTGACATTGTCCCCACATTATCATCCAGGAGGCCTGCTCTTTCATTTCTTGTACAGACCTTTTGTTTTCTAGGGTAAAGACAAAACAACTTTAAAAAACTGAGCACAATAATATAACAAAGAGAAGAACCAAGAGATGGAGGACTCAATACATTCTCTGGATGTGATAAATGTCATGCACTTTACAAGGACCACTGGACGCTAACGCTAAACCTAAAAGACAATCTTGGAAAGAGAACAAGAGATGCATCTTTTCCTTCCAAAAGATTATAACTGTAAAGAGATCTATCAATAATGATTATGAGGATGAGTATATTATAAATCATAATAAGCTGACAATGACTCCTGATTATTTCTGTGTCTCTTTAATTTTGGGATGATGGCGATGTTGGTTGATTCATTCATCAAACTATTAGTGGTTACTGGCTGATTCATTGCTGTTAACAGTCTTTTATCTAATTTGATTTGATTTGATTTGATTGTTCACATATTTAATGTCACATGACCTAAAAATAGTGAATCTAGAGTTACAATTATGAATCTAGATTCAGTATAGACTATTTTTTTTAAATCAATGTTGGTTTTAAACTTATTTTATTTTATTTATTTTTTTTTTAAGTATTAACAGTCTTTTATCTCATTTTATTTTATTTTATTTTATTATTCACATGCTTAATGTCACATGACCTAAAAATAGTGAATCTAGATTTTTCTTTTAATTCAGTTTTAATATTTTTTTTTATTATTTATTTATTTATTTATTTATTTATTTATTTATTTTTAAATTATTTTTCACATGACCTAAAAATTGTGAATCTAGATTGTGTTTAAGATTTTTTTTTTTATTCAATGTTGGTTTTAACCTTCTCTTGCCATATTTTATTTTACTTTACTTAATTTTATTTTATTTTATTTTATTTTATTTTATTTTATTTTATTTTATTTTATTTTATTTTATTTTATTTTATTTTATTATTTTTCACATACTCAATGTCACAAATTTGCCTTTTAAATAATGAACTAAAAACTGAACAATTTTTAGATTTTTTTTTTAAATTCGATGTTGGTTTTAAACTTGTTTTATTTTATTTTTCACATGATCTAAAAATAGTGAATCTAGATGGTGTTTGAGATGCAAAGTTGGTTTTAACTTTCTATAGGTTGCAATATTTTATTTTACTCACATGCTCAATGTCACAAATTTGCTTTTTAGATTGAGTGTGTATATATATATATATTTTTTTTTTTTTGATATTGGTTCATTTTATTTTATTCATATGCTCAGTGTCAGCAATTTGTTTTTAAATAATGATCTAAAGATCCTCCCCCCCCAAAAAAATACTAACTGTATATTTCCAAGTTGAAAGTTTCTATAGCAATTTTATTATATAATTATTATTTTATATTTAATTTTTATTGTTTTATTATGTTATTCAGCAAGTTGAAATGATGTGTAAAGTGGAAGTAGTATATGTATTTCGAAAAAGTTTTAAAAAGCCAGTACTCTGTGCTGTACACCAGGCCATTATACATCTTTCTGTTGCTATTGAACACTAGCGAGCAGAAAGATCCATCCAAATGCATTGTGTTTTGCTCCTAAGTGAAGCAAAATGCACTCTATGTTGCACAGAGAAAGCAAAGTCATCTATTTATAATCCACTCCTTATGGGGCGATGCATAACCTGTGGGAGAGCAAACATTTCCAGCTTCCCGCGACAGGCGAAGATCTCACCTTCCACCGGCCCGTCTCTCCCATCTGTTCAGCTCAGCTGCTCCAAACCTGCCCAACACCATTACCACCCCACTGCCGCTGCCATAGGTGCTTATTTCTGCTGCAGACGCCTCTGTTCTCCTATTGTTTGTGAGGAGGGCCGACTAACCGTCTGAGATGAGATGGCATGCAGTAGACAGGAGTCCTGGCAGCTGATGGCTATTGATCCAAAAACACCATCTGAGGGAGAATCTAATGCTCTCTTTCTGAGCCCAATTTAAAATGCAGCAGTCATTACATCATTATTAGAATATATTAGTTATTTCAGTCATTTATATGAAGGGTTATGATGCTTTTACACTGAGTATATTATTTTAAAGGATAATAAGTACTACAAACTGTGTTAAAAAGCACTTTGTCCCCCCGCAAGGGTTACTATATCAGACATACATTGACCTACAAATGGACCATATATGAATATTCATCTTGTCCACTCACCACATTTTAGGTGCAATCTGTATGCTAATAAAGTACCAGTTAATTTATACAGCTTTGTCCCATTGAGACACCCCTGTTCGGTAACTACTTGCATTTGGCCAGTGGAAGTAGGACAGAGAGCTGCTGGGAAGTCTGCTGGGATCTGCAGCCTTACAGATAGATGAATGCACAGCAGAGTCTGTGAGAGCAGGTAGTTTCTAACACCTTTCTAATAGCAATTCATCATCTTGTGTTCCTCGTTAGCTGAGCAAAGAAACCAGCTAGAACCCTACAGAAGGTGTGAGAGATGGTCTAATCATGATTAATTACACCAAGTGATGTTACCGTTAACTACAACTATTACAACTGATAAAATAATTTTTTGTCAACTGAAATAAAACTGCAATAAAATATAAAAACTGAATGAAACAATTAAACCAAATTACAAATTAGAACTTTGAAATAATCTTAAGTACTGAAATGAGTAAAACTGACATTAAAATACATCAAATCTCAATAGAACTATTAAATACATATGATAAATAATAATAAAAAATATTTTATAATTATTTATATAATTATAAATAATAATAATAATCACAAAAGCAAAAAACAAAAATTGCTCAAACCTAAACTAAAATTAAAATGAAAACTGAAAATATTAAAAAATTAAGATAAAAGTAACAGTAGAATAACACCGATAACAGTTTGTAATATGTCTTCAGTGCTTGAGAGCTAAAGTACTTTTCACTTGTATCTCTCACCACAAGCCTCATTTATTAATTAAATTATTTATTTATTTATTTATTTTATCCCTGAATGTTATGATTTCAAACTTATTTTGTACAACTCAGTGTATTCATAAGTGCAGGATTAATCTCTCTTCCATCTTGTATTAATTTTCATGCTGGCACTGCTTATGTTAACCATACCTAATTTGAATTGACTGGTAATTAGTTAAGCTTTGAAATATTAAAAAAAGTTGTATGAAGAACTGTTTTTAGGCATAGGGGGTGCTGATGAGCACTATTCTTTTAACTGTGTTAATTGTGTGTACACTATAGTTGTTACATGTCTGTATTTTTCTGTGTTTCCCTTGTGACCTAGTTTTCCACGTTCTGTTTAATTAGTCATTGTGTTCACCTGTTGGCCCCTCGTTATCTGCCCTATATTAGTTCCTGTACTTTGAGTTCTAGTTTGTTGTTTATTATTGATGTCTACGTGTTTGTGCAGCTTGCTGCTAAGATTCCTGGTATTCTCTCCTTGGATGATTATTAATAGTTTGATTTATGATATTCCTCCTTCGTCGTGTGCATTCCATAGCACCACACGTAACAGAATAACCAACCACAAAAAAGGAAAATACTGCGGCATGTTTCCCCTTGTTTTTTTTTTTCCCGTTTTTGTCAGTTTTTTATTTTGAGTTATGAATGATCCTGCTGTCCTCGTCCTCCTGCTGGAGCAGGGGGACTGCTCTCTTGAGGACCACACCGAGGATTTTGTGTTCCTGGCAAACCACACGCACTACCCGGACAACTGCCTCTGCGCGTTCTACCAAGCTGGACTTAACAACACCACACGAGAGCAGTTGTCCAGGGATGGTCCTCGAGAGAGCCTCGTCGCATTCATCGAGTGGGTGCTGGTGTCCTGCAAATTGAAACTCACAGTGGACTTTGCGGATTATGACACCAGCCCCAGTCAGGACCCAGAGCACAGTCATCTAACACCCCGCAGCGCGGAGCTGCCCAAGCCAACCTCAGACAGAGAGCCAGAGCCTGCCGTGGTCGTTGAGCCAGTGCCATCAGGAGCGACAGAGCTGATGATCACCCCGGAGCCTGGGCCCCACGTGTCTGGCCAGGTGCGAGAGCCGACAGCACAAGCGACAGTGGATACAGCTGTGGAGATCGTGGGGGCTATGGAAAGCCCTGTCCACGGCGCCACCGCTGGGGGTGAGCACAAACTAGACATGGGAGACTTAATAGACTTTCACTCTGATATACTCATCCTTCAGCCATCCCCTGAACGGTATGCCTGGGAATATATCCCACCAAACCTCCCTCTCACACCTCCTCTCATAAACCTGTTCCCTTTTTCAAGACCATATTCGCTGGATTTCGTCAGCGTCTCTGCTCACCCTCAGCTCACCAGCTGTGGCGTGGGCTCACCGCTGGTCTGCCGATCTCCAGCTCCATGTGCATTGAGTCTGGAGGATCCCTCGACTCCGCCTTCAGCCTCCGAGGCCCAGACTCAGCCTCGTTCCTGCGACCCAGCGGCTCCACCATGGCTTACAGCTTCCTCGTCTCCACCGGGGCCTGTCAGTCCACCAGCTCCACCAGGCTCCCTCGTCCCTCCGGCTCCGCCTTGGTCAGTCATCTCCCTACCTCCACCTCAGGACTGCACTCCTCTGGCTACGCCTCGTCCCTTCATCCCTCTGGCTCCGTTGGGCTCCTCCTTCCCTCCTACACCTCGGTCGCTGAAGCCTCTGGCTCTGCCTTGGCCCTCCGGATCCTCGGCTTCACCCTGGCTCTTCGGCTCTCTATCGCCGCCTCGGGCTCCACCTGCTCTGCCACCATTGGTCGGTCCCCTGGAGTCGGTGGCCACCCCTCCACCATGGCTCCTCCCTCTGTCGGCTCCTCCGTGCACCACCATCTTAACTGTGGCCTGGGTCTTCATCTGGCTCCTCCTGCTCCTGGCTTCCCCTTGGCTCCTCCCACCCTCCACTCCCTATTGGATTTTTTTTTTACTCCTTTTGTTTCTGCCCCCCTCCTGCTCCACGTCCTCCTCCAGAGCCCCTACCCTCGCTCCTCAGTTGGATTATGTTACGGTGCAAGGACGCGCCTTTCCGGGAGGGGGCGAACTGTTACATGTCTGTGTTTTTCTGTGTTTCCCCTGTGACCTAGTTTTCCCCCGTTCTGTTTAATTAGTCATTGTGTTCACCTGTCGGTCCCTCGTTATCTGCCCTATATTAGTTCCTGTCCTTTGAGTTCTAGTTTATCGGTTATTATTGATGTCTACGTGTTTGTGCAGCTTGCTACTAAGATTCCTGGTACCTTGGATGATTATTAAAAGGTTGATTTCTGATAGTCCTCCTTCGTCGTGTGCATTCCATAGCACCGCACGTAACTATAGTGCAGCAGTAAGGTTTCAAAATTAAATATTTATTTTATTCATAGGGGAAATGATTTTTAATTATAACATATAAATTGTTTATAACAAACCTACTGTGGTAATGCTGTTAATTGATTATATATGCTTTTGCCACCAACCAGCATGATTTCAATTTATGTTTAAAATAAGCATGTTAAGCAGAGCAAAAACTACATTACCCATGATTCTGCAAAAAAAATCCACCAATCAGAGAATCGCTACTAGCAAATTACAGCAAATTAACTCTATAGTGCCTTCCCACTCCGAAGAAGCTGTAAATAATGTGTATATAGTCAGTCTCCCTCACTACACATATATAATGAATAGTTTTAACATTTTAAATTCAACTATGTCTCTCGCAATGCTTATAGGTTTTGTAGTTTTTGTCCACATTAAAGCCCCGTTCACACCAAGAACGATAACTATAAAGATAACAATATTAGCGTCCACACCAGTGGATGATGTCGTCTGTTTATTCTAAGTGCACGCATGTCTGTCGCTTTAAATTTTCGAGCTCGTGATAGTAGGATTGATTCTGATTGGCTATCAATGTTTGTATCGTTCATCAGCTGGAATCCAACTATATCGTTTCTCTGTGCCTTTATCGTTATAGTTGTGGTGTGGACTCTGCTATTCTTTAATATTGAGAAAGATTTTTAGAACTATATCTTTATCGTTATCTTTATAGTTATCGCCCTTTGTTGTGAACTGTTAAGTACTGTTAAGTATACTGTTTATACTGTTAAGTATAAAGTCTTGTACCATTGCCATTTTGTCCAATACAAATTTGTAATATTGTGATTCACCTAGTGGCTTGTTGGGTTGGTTCATGGCTTATAACTCTTTAACAAAGATATTTTTAATGCTTATGGAGGAAAACGAATGTGAGAGCTACCAAGTCCATTGAAAAGTGGGTGGGTACTGTTGCACTCTATTGTTTTATATATGCAAATTAGCAGCATCTGAATGCTTGACCAATAGGGTAGCTTACAAGCAGCACTGCTGGATATGTCATGGCCATTCAAACTACTTTGTGTGAAACAAACTTCATCTTGCTTACTACGCCAAGTCAATCGATGGCCACACTAGCGCCCCCTCAAATAAAACAGGTGCATGACATCCCTCAACAGTGCCAGAAAAACTGTCTTTCTGCATGTTGTCTTGGTCATGGCTCCACAAAACCTGCATATAACCTTAAGTGATGAGATATCACAAACTCTAATACAGCTGCTCAAGATTATTCTGACTCTGGTGAGGAAGTCCAGAGACCACAGTGGATCAATATAGCTTCGGGTCGATGGTAATTGATAAAAGCTCTGCCCTTTACTCCCTTTTCACCTCTAGCACAGCAGAAGAGTAAATGATAGTTCAGACAAACTACTTTCAATTTCTGTATGTGACCCAAAGCCAAAGTACAAAAGAAATGTTTTGTTTGGATGTGGAAATGCAATATATTACATTAAAATTCACTGTAAATACATTTTTTACATAGCTTCTCATTTTTGTTGAGATAATATGACTTGCAGTTAAACCCAAAATGTAACTTTCCTGTATCTAAATGTAAAGTATCTTTAATTTTAGTTCTCCAGATACAGATCAAAGGATCAGACATATAATAGGATTAGCATAATATTTCCTGGCCTATATATTTCGAAGCATGTTCCTTGAATATTTAACTGAATCTTGTCATGTATTTATGAAAAAAGCTACAAGATTATTTATTTATTTAATTAATTATTTTTAGGTTCTGTAAGGCCCTTAATGTTTCTTTTCTAAACACTGACATTGAAGAAAGAGCACTGATGAAACTGATAAAGATGTAACAAACTAATATTTTGCTGTAAAACAATTAAAATATATAATGTCCAACTCACTGACTGTTTGACTGATGCATTTTTTGTTGTTGTTGTTGTTTCTTTTTATATTTTTTTCTTTGTTCTTTTGTTGTCCAACCAACTGAAGATGGAAAGTGTATGTTTTCCCCAATATGTATGCTTGTTTGTTTGTTTGTTTGTTTGTTTGTTTTATTTTTTTCATGTGTCTTAATGTCACATGACCTAAAAATAGTGAATCTAAATTATATTTGAGATTTTAATTTAAATTCAATGCTTTAACCTTCTCTTACCTAATTGTAATAATTTTTATTACATGACCTAAAATTAGTGAATCTACATTGTACCTGAGATTTTTTTTTTAATAAAATGTTGGTTTTAACCTTCTTTTACCTAATTGCCATTTTTAATTTAATTTAATTTAGTTTAATTTAATTTTATTTAATTTAACTTTATTTTATTTTATTTTATTTTATTATTGTTCACATGCTCAATGTCACAAATTTGCCTTTTAAATAATGAACTAAAAATAGTGAATCTAGATTACGCAACTGCAAGAAGAAGAAATAAAATCTGAATTGTGAAATAAAAAGCAGCAATTACTTTTTAATTGTTTTTATTTAGTGGTGGAAACAAGCTTCCAAACTTTCCTCAACAAGGCTGCATTTATTAAGTATGCTTTTATAAAGACAACGTTTAAAACACAAGTTTGGAGTGAAAAAGCAGACAGCAGAGCAAAGTAGAGAGTGCTTCAGCCTGAGTGGAAATTGCTAGAATAAAATAGTCATTGACTGCTAATGGTCACTCAGCACAAGATCATCCACTTCAGCTCTAACATGCATCTGAGAGCTCAGTGAGGAGAGAAATGCAGATCACACCTCTTAATGGATCGAATTAGACATGATGGATTGTGTTACTCCATTGTGAAAGAATGGATGAGTCTGCATTGAGAAGATAGGCACACTATCAATATCCTTTCAGACAAACACTGAGGCAGTGAAAGGTGGAGGGGAGGAACATGAGTCATTTCAGAAGAAAAAAAACCCAATGTCATACAGGTTTGTTTTGTTAAGTTGTGAGCTTTTCCATCTTTTTTATCACTGTACACGGGAAAACTGGCAAAGAGAGCAAGTCATCACAGAAGAGAGTATGCTGCTTTAAAATATTCATGGGCTAGGATATTTTAAGACCCCTCCTGTCTGCTGGGATGAGATGAGAATACATGAAATGACTTAGTGCCGTCATATTCTCTGTCACACACTGTAAATCAAGACCTCCTCCTCCTGAAATGAGCCAGACCAAACATTTGTTGTGAATTTGTGTGTTTATTCTGTTTAAACTCCTGCAACCAGTGAGCCAGAATATTCAATACAACGTGCTGTTATACATTTTCATTTTTTAAAAGGATATATATTAATGCAGAGAATAAAACAGCATGGAAACAATGGATGTTCCACATTTGTTTCTCATTGTGTTCTCTTACAATATTTAAAAAAAAAGAATATTTGGTAACACTTTAATTGAATCCTTATTGAATCACACACACACATTTGTTTTGTGAATTGCGGGGACATCATTTACTATTTTTTTTTTTTTTTTTTTTCCCCACAAAGTTAAAAGTTTCAGATTTTACTATCCTTGTGGGGACATTTGGTCCCCTCAATGTAGCATAAACAAGTACACACACACACACACACACACACACACACACACACACACACACACACACACACAAACAAACACGTGTATATATATATATATATATATATATATATATATATATATAGCCTATATAGAAGTATGTGCATATCTATCTATCTATCTATCTATCTATCTATCTATCTATCTATCTATCTATCTATCTATCTATCTATCTATGTTAATGTAAAAGAAAGAAAGAAAGAAACAAACTAAAATCAAATAAGAAAGTATTGTGTCTATGGGATTTAAATACAGTGTAATTTTTTGGCCAACAATTATCAGTTATATAACATTAAAACGTTAAAAACAACCTGTAACAAACTTAAACCCCCTCACCTATGAGAAATACATGAGAAATTTATGAGAAATACATTCTGACAGGGTCCACGAAAAAAAACAAGCAAACTAACTCAAGAGCAGGTCTAAACCTCCTCCCACCAGTCTAACAGATTTATTATTATTATTATTATTATTATTATTATTATTATTTATTAATACGTCAGACTTATTGATCTTCTTGTGCAAAATGCGGTCTTAAACCAACATTTCATCTTAACATGACTTCAGTCACTTTGAAAATATGAAAGCGCCATGCCATTGAGAATCATATAATTCATGTCTTTATATAGTAATGCTGCTCTCAGTGAAATTCTGTACACGTCAAATGCAGGAATTCATAATCAGGCTTTTGATTAATGACAGCAGTATTTTCAGATGCAGGATCTCTCAGCGGCCGGCAGGGGGCGTGTGGTCCATACAGGAAGCAGTATTCATGAGAACAGAAAACCTGTCTGAGTCTAAAGAAAAAAAAAATGGAATAAATTGTCGGTGTTTAGATTTACACACACACATTGACATTTTATCATAGCACAACAATATTAGCTTTTTTTTTTTTTTTTTTTTTGCAATTATGAAACAAACAAGCAAAACAATTATGAAAAATTATAGAGATGTTTTGGGCACACATTGCAATTTATAGGCTACATTTATAGCATGTAAAACATTGTGACAACTTGCCCCAATAATAGTGTGACTCAAGACCTTGTTTGGTAGTCCCGTCACTCACAGAGTATTGCATGCTTATATTGACTTTTTAATAGTAAGGTATAAGTTGAGATGTTTAGTATGACAGCAGCACATCTGTCAGTGGTTGATATGTCCTGCCCCCTTCACCCTTTAGTCCAGCTTACAGATCAAACACTACACACTAACCACTGCTGTTCTGCTGGGATTCAGGATGACAGCAAACCCCACCAACAATGCTGGAAACCCCGTTTACACACTTTACACGCTATTGACCGGCTATCGTTTACTTAGTGTCCATTTTCGGCGACTTTCTCCATCATCTCTTGGCGAATGTGAAGAGTCTTCCAGTGTTTACGTTCGTCTCGAGCTCTGTTGCACAGGCGCGCGCTCTCAGCGACACATCACTGATCACACAGCCACAGGTAATGACAGCATTTACACCTGAACGAAACTAATTCAAGCCACATGTCATTGCTTCGTCGAGCTGTAGAACTCAGTTATCAGTTCTGTATGAATTTGTCTCAGAGGTGTGTGAAGGACACCACTTCAGCATTTTAGTGGCACCGAAGTCTTTGGAGATTGTTAAACCCAAAATGTCTAAATTTTGTTTTACATTTTATTTTGGTTGCAACTAGGCAGTGTTGCAGTAGGCTACAACGTTTTAGAAACCACATCTAAAATAAATAATAGTTTAGAAACGTTGCAAAAATACCAACAAGTAGTCAAAGACGTAAATATCGTGTACGAAAACAACACCAGATAAATAATCAACTTTTGTAAGACGATTTATTTAGTTGTCAAAATAATTACCTTTAATAAAAACATGTCAGTATACCAACCAGGCAATCTGTGACACACTCTGTTTAACTTTATGCAGAATTGTGACCGCGTGTGAAGTAGCTATAAGAGCTTGAATTTAAGTAGGCTACTGTACATCTTCAGAATAGTGTATGGAGACCAGCTAACCTGATTAAAAATATAATACTTATGTTTCTGACATGTTGTGAAAAATGTATTTGTGTAAAAAGGGACATCTGTCATATAATACATTTGTCAGATAAAAACGTTAGGCCTATAACTTGTGTTTGCCTGGTTCCCACCACCATGTTGAAATGTACGGAAAATGTAAATGCTTCTCTTTTCCATAAAACAGATGATCAGTAGCTGTCAAAATCAGTTTTGCTTGGTTTATTTTAAAAACAATAACACACTAGGGGTGTCAATGTTAACGCGTTAACGCATGCGATTAATCTAAAAAATTTAGTTTGATAAGGTTTGACCCCTACTTCTTCCCGTGATCGCAGCACAGAAGGTTATCTATCATTGTGTGACGAGGGGACAGTGAACCAGTGTTGCCAGGGTAACGGCACAAGTGGGCTATTTTGAAAATACAGTCGCGGGAAAAATTACAGAGCCGTGGGTTTTTTGGGCTACTTTTGTAATGTACTGCGGCTGCCTAAAATATATCCTTTTACTAACGTGTATTATACTTTAACATCACAAACAACGTGATTTTCAGGCAGAGCATACATGTTAAGGCTTTTACACAGCAGAAATAAACATGACAACAGCCACTATAGATTATATAAGATAATAAACACACGATTACGATAGGATATTTGTATGTGATTTTCTGGAGGTGAATGTGTGCATCTGAAATGCTAATTTGTGCAGTGATATAAAAGGCTATAAATAGCATATTTTAACAACAGTATACGACCAAATTCCACATGTGATCGCAAGAGGAAGTTATTACAAACACTCAATGCTGGTTTGAAGTGAGTTCTGAGTAAAAGTGTACTATTAATCTCATAAATTGTCTTTTGAAGCATGATGCTAATATTAGCTCTAATGCAGCTGCAGATCAGGTCCAATTATTCTTTATAATGCATTTTGTCATAATACTTCACGTAAGGTCGCAAGAAAATGTTTTGTTGTATTTATTTAGAAATACTTTTGATAATGGTTTGGTAAATGTATATTGGGATTGAAGCGATGTGGCTTGGTAAATGTTTTATTGCCAGTTTAAAGGCTGATAATGGCTGAATAAAAACAAAAGAATAATAAGGATTATGTCTCATAGCTGGCGGAAGTGTGAAAGGTTCTGTTTCCTTAAACTAGTTTGTCATGCATTTCTTTATTTCAACACGTTTACAGGTAAATCCGAGTATTTTAAATTTGTGATTAATCATGATTAACGCGATTAAATTTTTTAATTGATTGACAGCACTATAACACACACATATTAAACTTTAACTGATATCTCTACCACACGTTTGAGCTTACTTTGATAGGAAATAAATCTGTCAAAAGAAGGAGATGAGAGAGAGCAATCTTTCCACAGCTCTACTGCCCCATCTCTCTGTCAGCTGTTGCTATGGAGGGTAGCAGCAGCAGTTTACAAACTTCAGTCAGTCACACAGAAGGGAGAACGGTGGTTATTGGTCAGTCATCAGATAATAGGGTCAAATAAGCAATCAAGGAAGTAGGGATGAAACCATAACGTTGTTGTGAATAGGGTAGAGGGTAAGCAAAATATATGAGAAATCCAAAAATATTTATATTTACCATAATTATCCAAAATCTTGAGTTACCGTACGGTTGATATCTCTGTAAAAGACATAATGTAGCATATATATTGCCATACAGCTATATTATACAGACGCTTAAATATTTATAATTATTATTTTTTTTTTTATCTTTGTGGACGCTGAAGGTTATTAAATGTATCCAAGATACTAATAAAGTTAAATGAATGTTTATTATTGGAAAATAACTCATGAAATTGTTCTCTGAATTTAAATCAAGATTTACCATGGACTGACAGCTCAACTGTATGGTAGAGTTTTATATAAAACATAAATTTAAAAAAAAAAAAAAAGTGCTTGAGGCTATTTATTAGAAGTCTATGTTTTCATTTGCTCCTTTTAGGGATGAAAGTTAAAGGGCTAAATAAATACATACATAATTGCATGGCATTCCTGAATTCAAATATTCAAATATGAACTTTGAGACAAATATCATGTAAGACTGCTTTTGAAAAAATAAAAAAATAAACAGGACTATTGCAATCTATTCAACATGGAGTGCATGATGAAGGGTGGATGTCCACAATACTTAAAAAGGAATATTTCTTTAAAATATAGGCTACTGAACAGTTGATATCCAATGCAAGAACTATAGAATGTAAATATAATGACATGAACTTTTTGGCCAGCCAATAGTCCAAATAATCTGCAGCATGTAGTGCACGATGAAGGGTGTAGAGCTCATCCTTCTACGTCAGTCGTAGGCGTTGAGGAGCCGGCGTGACCATCAGAGACTGTGTGTGTAGACACTAATGCCGTTGAGCGGTGCACAGATGGGTGCACAGCAGGGGCAGGGTATTTTTAGTGAACATTTTGGAAGGGTTTCCCTGCAAACCTTCATCTAATGATTCTGTGATCTTTACAGGTCATTTTACAGATTCCTCCAAAAGACATTTCACATCATCCCAACATAGTTTGCAATGTGTCTTTCATTTTGCTTAAGTTCTGTTCGTACTGTTATTAATGTCTCTGCCATTCGAATTTTCCTGCAGTTTTTCTGTGCAATTTCTGTAAAGGTTTTAATTCATGCAAACATGTTTGTTTTATCAAGCTGTGCCAGTTGGCAATGCCAATCACGTGCCCTCCCTCTTAATTATTTCCTCCGTGCAGTGCAGTAAGCCCTTCATTATGATGTACAAGGACTAAAAATGGAAACTCAAGTTAACATGTTTTGCAAGAAAAGAAAAAACAACAGATATGATACAGTATAATACGGTTAATCAGGCTCAATTACTGATTTTCTGATCTTGTACACGTGCTGATGAGCTTGAAGTGGTAGTGGAGAAGTAACATCTGTGTGGTCGGGCTCAGCTCTTATCTAATGGTTTGTTGGGGCTTGTTTGCAGATGTGATTCAGCTGCTAAATCAGGCTAGAACAGCTGCCGCACAAGGGCTGAGCGTGACTCCACCAGCGCTCACAGGCCACACAGACACCAGACGCTCACAGATCAAGCTGTGTCAATCAGTGCTGTGTCAGAGACTCAAATGAGTGGGCAAAGTCACTTTGGGGTTTGTTTTTTAGGAGCTCAGTGAGGATATGGTTCAATCTGGGAATGATTTCTCTACATACCCAGCTAACAGGGAACATTCTCACAACTTTCACGTTGCACTGTTTTTTAAAGTTGTAAATGTTAGGACAAAAAAGGTGAGACACTACAGGCAGAAATACTGTTTTTGCGCTTGTAAATTTTGAGATTTTAGAGTTTTTGCCTTTTTTATAAAGTATTTTGGAAGGAAAACATCTACTTTACGCCTTTATATCACTTTATCTAATTGTGTCTGCACTGAGACAAAAATCTCCACTTGAGCAGCACTCACACAAATTATCTATATTCTGATATAATCTTTTTTTTTTTTTAGAAATAAAATATTGTATAAAATAATTTCTTAAAATTTTATACATTTTATTTAAAAAAAAAAAAATTAAAAAATCATTATATCACAATATAGATAATAAAACTGTAAAGTTTGGTATGTAATGATGTTTTTTTTTTTTTTTTTTGAATTTTCTGATTTATGAGTGATAAAAACATCCAAAATCCCCATGCAAAAACTATAATATGTCAACAAAATGAAATGAGAATTTTCAACCTGGCTTCATCCAATGTTCAGATTTTTTTCTAGATATTTATCCAAATTAGAGCATATTTAATTATATAATGCCTAATTTAGCATATTTAAACATAACACTTAAGAAAACATGTAATACAAAAATTTGCAATTCTTAAGTATGGTTATATTTATTTAGCTCAATTTTCTTTTTTATACCTGTTTTTTTTTTTTTTTTCGCCTGAAATGAATGTTTATGGATCATTCTTATTACTTTATTAATATTTGCTAAGCCTGTACATTCTCATAATGTTGAGAGATCTAAACATTCATATGATGTTATTTGTTTTTGATGAACATTCTAAGAAACGTTTTTTTGTAACCTTTATAACATTCTATTATTACAAACAAAAAAAAAAATCTTATAATTATAATCATAACAAGAATACTGGACATTTTAACATTTTAGAAACATTTCAAAACAATATTGCCACAATGATTTTATATTCTAAAATTGTTACCCAGGTAGACGCCAAATCTAAGCTTTAAATGCAGTTTTTACACAGGTCAGCTAGTGCTATGTTAGTAGACTAAACTGATGTCTTGCTAATCTGAAAACCATAAGAAATATTGGGAATGTTGGTTAATTTTTAGATTCTGTAATATCCACCTTATTTTCTCACAGAAGTTATATATTTCCTGTGAATGTACAAGACTTCAAATTTTCATGATTAAGAACAAAACACCATAAGTGATTTTAGGTAATTTCTGATCAGGCACTGAATAGAGTAACCATTAAAAACCAATGGAATTGCTTTGGGGTCCAAGTTCCTTTCAAGGCTAGTCAGTTCACTCGGTGGCCATCTTGTGCATGTACTCAGGGCAGCTATTTTCACATGTGAGTATGCTACTGTCCAAATGAAAGAGAAAATGCTGAAATCTTTATCTTTTTTTTTTTTTTGCTGCCAAACTTCCAGTTTTTTTGTGCAAAGTTTAAGTGCAAGTTCCCAGACACCAACCCTGGCTGTTTCTATGATATTTTTACTACCATCATAGCCATAGCTATTGTAAATGCTATTTGCATTAAATTCGATACAGAGTATAATCTGAAAAGTGGACTACCAACTTGAACATTTTATATTCATCTTTGTTTTTGTGTAGAACTTCTCTTGACTCTTGTGCGGGACTGCAGTATATGAGTTTTTTAGGATACTTGCCATGTTTGCAAAGCCATATGGCTGCTGATGGCCAGTGGATTTATCTCTGTATGATACTCTGAGCGCTCTAGACTGCGTGACCCAAAGAGACAGGCTGGTAATTTGGAACTCTGACATCTCGAGGTTTTTAGGGCTTCCTCGTCTCTGCAAATCTCAGACACGCTGCCAAGGAGAATCCCCAAGCACCATGGGCCAAAGCACAAACAAACTGCATGCCAAAGAGGGAGAGGGGAGCATCCTTTCCTCTCATAGCCATATTTATACATGCAAAGTCACTGAGTATTAAAACTGAAATTCAGTTAAAAACGACTGAAAAGCTTCTCCTGGGAAACCACTGTGTTCACAAACTGTTCCAGTTATTAAAAAAATGACTTCAGCAGTCTCTGAGGAACAACTTAGATTTCATTTGCATTCTTCAGGAAGTAAAAATAGAACTTAAGTGTTTGTTTGTTTTTTCAGCTGCCAAGTAGTTGAAACTGATTCCATTGGACGGAACAGGGAAAACTTTAGAAGAGAGAAAGCAAATCGATTACATAAATAAATATGACTGCTTGCCTAGATATAATTGAATATTCTAATATTTTGGAGTTGTGTTCATGTTGACGCACAAGTCTGACTATGACGTAGAGGAGGGTGAAAACATAAACCCTTATAAAAAACAACAGCACAAGCACTGGATGCTTTGAGAAGCTCGTGGGAAACAACCACTGCAGTGAGATACGCACGCTGAGAACTTCAGCAAATATTCTAGAACATTCTGATGGGAAAAAAAGGAATCCATCCATCTATCTATCTATCTGTCTGCCTGTCTGTCTGTCTGTCTGTCCATCTATATCTGTCTGTCTGTCTGTCTGTCTATCTATCTATCTATCTATCTATCTATCTATCTATCTATCTATCTATCTATCTATCTATCTATCTATCTATCTGTCTGTTTTCATGGCTGCTTGGGCTGAATACATGGCCAAAGAACCTGCAGTATAAAAGGAGTCAACTTCATCGACAACTTCAATCTTTTCTGGGTCCATAGACAACTGTTTAAACTGGAAGGCCTCCACCCAAACAAACTTGCAAGAGTGCTAAAGGACAATATCTATTTCTCCCTCCGTCATCCTTCAGTGGTGTGTGCCAATCCACTCAGCCTGAATGGCACACAGACACACATGGACAGAGTATGAGTGACAGGACTTCATATCAGCTTCAGAGTCATCATGTGGTTGACACATCCCACAAGGACACTGATAACACCACGCAGTCAAAACAAGCGCTCCTCATGGAAACTATCCCGGCTGAGCCCTGCCCACACAGCTCATCACAAACAGATTGTGACGTACTACAACAGCTCTAAGACTCAGCACCCAAGGATGACTTCTGGAAAACAGCCAGGGAAGCCAGGACAACATTTCACAGCCACCGGAAACACCAGAGCCAGAGCCCCGCTCACCAGACACATTATCCCTCTCTCCAGCATCTCCACTTCTAAGCTTCTTACAGAAAATAGAGGAACTACTGGGACCAAACTCTCCCACTCTTTCTCTGCAGGCCCCCAGATATCAAATAAAAAATGGCGGGCCCCCCAACCACCAAAGACTGCAGGCCCAGCTCGCCCTCCTCCTCCTGTGAGAGCTCTCTGACCGCTGCCACAACGACAGGGCCAGAACCCTCCTCCATCGGCTGTAAGTGAACCAAGAACGACTGATCACAGCTCTCAGTGATGTGTGTCTGGTCCCCGCTAAATTAGCAGCAACATTCACAAATGTTTACAGAACAAGCGGGAACCTAGTGTCCCTGTAGCTTTCTCTATCTCTTTATCACGTGATAGAAAGTCTAAGGCCTTCTCAAGCCGTACGGCTGACCCATCTAATCTGCGGCCTATAATGCATCAATCTAAGATTGCTGTAGAGACAAAATGTAATTCCATCAAGTTAGCATTTTTAAACATTCGCTCACTAAAAAATAAATCATTTCTGATAAATGATTTAATAACCACAAACAACCTGGATTTTATGTTTCTAAATGAAACATGGCTAGAAGACAGCTGCAGTGCAACAGTCCTCAATGAAACAGCCCCTCCAACTTTAATTTTACAAGTGTCTGCAGGACTGTTAAGAGAGGTGGTGTCATTTGGTCAGTATTTGTCTTTTGAATACCTAGGTATTGTGCTGAAAGGTGCTCCACGCATTATATTTATCATTATTTACAGGCCTCCAAAATACTCTCCAGCCTTTGTTGAAGAGTTCACAAAACTGTTATCAATGATTTCCTCAGAGTTTGAGTGTTTTACTATTGCAGAGGATTTTAATATTCACATAGATAATGCAGAAATCAAAACTGCAAAAGAAATTATGACTGTTTTAAACACTTTTGACCTGATTCAGCATGTGCATGGACCCACACACAATCGTGGACACACTCTAGATTTACTCATCAGTAGAAGTCTAAACATTTCATCCATTGTTATTAAGGATGTAGCACTATCTGATCACTTCTGTATTTTATTTGATATAATGATCTCTACTACCACTGAATCTAGATCTATCAAGAGATGCATTAATGAGAACACTAGTGCGCTATTTATGAAGGTTTTATCTTTAACACCAAGCATTTCTGCAGACTCTGTTGATCTTCTCCTGAATTCATTTAACTCAAAAGTTAAGAATGTTATTGACTATATTGCTCTGGTAAAGGTCAGCAAGAAGACTGGCAGACAAAAATCATCTTGGACAAAATCGACAGCAGTTCAAAGTATGAAAAGACAATGCAGAAAAGCTGAGCGGATGTGGCGAAAGACAAAACTTGAAATTCACTATAGCATCTATAAAGACAGAGTCAGTCCTGTCTTCCCGTGTCTTGTGTTTCCCCTCCTCTCGTGCCCATATTTGGTTTGTTCCTGTCCTTGTTTAGGTTTATTAGTTCATTAGTTCCAGGTGTGTGTCATTCATTATCTAGTTTACTCCTCTGTTTATAAGGCCTGTGTTCCCTGTGTCTGGTGTCAGCTGTTATTCGTCATTCCTGTGTTCTGTGTCTCCTGCGACTCCTGTGTTCTAGCGTTTGGATGAATAAAAGTCTATGTTTTGGAAAAGTTCCTTGTCTCCTCGTTCCCTGATTCTGCAGTCTCGCTGCAGCGACTGCATGGGAGGATACCACCATAAACTCTCTGTTCTGGAATGGCGGCAAATTACCATCGCCCCGTGGACCTCCCAGACACCACAGGACTAATCTGGAGGGAAGGAATCCTCCGGTGTCTGAAGAGAGTCCAGCCCCGATCCATTACCAGCCCGCCATGAAATTCACAACGCCATCCGCAGAGAAAGCAAACCCACAGTCCGCGGCCCACACAAGCCCGCCGCCGTCCACGGCCAATGCAAGTCCGCCGCCGTCTGCGGCTCTCCCAAGCCTGCCGTCCGTGGGGAAATCTACGCCGCCATCTGTGTCCCACGCAAGCCCTCCGCCCTCCCGAGCGCCCCCAAGAGTCTGCTCCCCCTGAACCCCAGCCTGAAACTACCTCTAATTTCCCTGAGGAAACTTTTTAGGGGGGTAGTAGGGCTCCTGCCATAGAGGCCGAGGCACGGGCTGGGGCCGCGGTCTTGGAGGCAGACCCACCATGGCCTCCCGAGTCCCCTGACCAATGGGCCCCGGAACGGGCACCGCCCTGGAGGTCGTCTGTTGTGTCTCCGGGTCCCTGGACGCCTCCAGAGCACCCACCCACCCTCGACGTTGGATGTTGCAAGGCGCGGGACATGCCTTCCGGGAGGGGGGGAGTAATGTCAGTCCTGTCTTCCCGTGTCTTGTGTTTCCCCTCCTCTCATGCCCATATTTGATTTGTTCCTGTCCTTATATTAGTTCATTAGTTCCAGGTGTGTGTCATTCATTATCTAGTTTACTCCTCCTCTTTTTATAAGGCCTGTGTTCCCTGTGTCTGGTGTCAGCTGTTATTCATCATTCCTGTGTTCCGTGTCTCCTGCGACTCCTGTGTTCTAGCGTTTGGATGAATACGGAACGTGACAGAACAGCTGACCATAACCGTTACCTCTGCGCGGTGTTTCCCCCTTTATTTTTTCCCGTTTCTTGTGAGGTTTTTTTGTTGTTCCTGTTTTTCCCCCGTGACGATGGAGGTCGCCGCAGAGTTCGTCGCCCTCACCTGCAGAGATCTCCCTTTCGTCGAATTCGCCTGGGAATTCTGCAGGCTCGCCACGGCGGCGGCATGGGAGGATGCCACCACAAACTCTCTGTTCTGGAATGGCAGCAAATTACCATCGCCCCGTGAACCTCCCAGACACTACAGGACTAAGCTGGAGGGAAGGGATCCTCCGGTGTCTGGAGAGAGTCCAGCCCCGATACAGAACCAGCCCGCCGTCAGAAGGGGCGTCACCCTGGAGGTCGTTTGTTGTGTCTTCGGGTCCCTGGACGCCTCCAGAGCACCCCCCCCCCCCCCCCCTCGCCATTGGATGTTGCAAGGCGCGGGACGCGCCTTCCGGGAGGGTGGATTAATGTCAGTCCTGTCTTCTTGTGTCTCTCGTGCCCAAATTTGGTTTGTTCCTGTCTTTCTTTAGGTTTATTAGTTCATTAGTTTCAGGTGTGTCTCATTCATTATCTAGTTTACTCCTCTGTTTATAAGCCCTGTTTTCCCTGTGTCTGGTGTCAGCTGTTATTCGCCATTCCTGTGTTCCATGTCTCCTGCGACTCCTGTGTTCTAGCGTTTGGATGAATAAAAATCTATGTTTTGGAAAAGTTCCTTGTCTCCTCATTCCCTAGATCCTACGGAACGTGACAGAACAGCTGACCGTAACCGTTACCCCTGCACGGTGTTTCCCCCTTTATTTTTTCCCGTTTCTTGTGAGGTTTTTTTGTTGTTCCTGTTTTTCCCCCGCGGCGATGGAGGTCGCTGCAGAGTTCGTCACCCTCGCCTGCAGAGATCTCCCCTTCGTCGAATTTGCTTGGGAATTCTGCAGGCTCGCCACGGTGACGGCGTGGGAGGATGCCATCATAAACTCTCTGTTCTGGAATGGTGGCAAATTACCATCGCCCCGTGGACATCCCAGACACCACAGGACTAAGCTGGAGGGAAGGGATCCTCCGGTGTCTGGAGAGCTAGACAGATTTTCTTCTCAAACCTTATAAACAGTAACTTAAACAACATTTGCACTCTTTTTGCTACTGTTGAAAGACTGACAAACCCCCCAAGTCAGAATCCCGGGTGAAATGTTCTCCGTCAGCAAATGCAATGAGTTTGCTTCCTTCTTTTCTGAGAAGATCAATAATATCAGAAAGGAGATTGGCACATCCTCAAGTTATGCAGAGGTCACACAGATTCAACCGCAATTTCAAAAAGAAGTGACTGTCTGTTTTTGAAGCAATTGATAGCAACATTTTGAAAGAAATAGTACAGCTCCTTAAATCGTCAACCTGCTATCTTGACACACTTCCCACATCTTTTTTTCAAAAGTGTGTATAACTGTTTAGAAGCAGCTCTCTTAGAAGTGGTGAACACCTCACTTCTTTCTGGGACTTTTCCAAACTCCCTGAAAACTGCAGTTGTTAAGCCCCTTCTGAAAAATCGCAATTTTGATAACACAATGTTGTGCAACTATAGACCAATATCAAATCTTCCTTTCATAGGTAAGATTATTGAAAAGGTATTTTTTTAATCAGCTGAACAATTACTTAAACTCAAATGGATACCTGGACAATTTTCAATCTGGATTCCGAGCACATCACAGCACAGAGACAGCGCTTATTAAGATAATAAATGATATTCGCTTAAATTCTGATTCTGGCAAAATATCAGTGCTGGTACTACTAGATTTTAGTGCTACGTTTGACACTGTCGATCATAACATAATTCTAGAGAGACTGGAAAACTAGCTCAGGCTTTCTGGGATGGTACTCAAATGGCTCAGGTCATACTTAGAAGGGAGAGGTTATTATGTGAGTATAGGTGAGCATAAGTCTAAGTGGACGTCCATGACATGCGGAGTCCCACAAGGCTCAATTCTTGCACCCCCTGTTGTTTTGCCTGTATATGCTCCCACTAAGTCAAATAATGAGAAACAGCTATGCTGATGATACCCAGATTTACCTAGCCTTATCTCCAAATGACTATAGCCCCATTGACTCCCTCTGCCAATGCATTGATGAAATTAACAGTTGAATGTGCCAGCACTTTCTTCAGTTAAACAAGGAGAAAACTGAAGTCATTGCATTTGGAAACAAAGATGAATTTCTCAAGGTGAATGCATACTTTGACTCTAGGGGTCAAACAACAAAAAATCAAGTCAAAAATATTGGGGTGATTCTGGAGACAGACCTTAGTTTTAGTAGTCATGTCAAAGCAGTAACTAAATCAGCATACTATCATCTCAAAAACATTGCAAGAATTAGATGTTTTGTTTCCAGTCAAGACTTGGAGAAACTTGTTCATGCCTTTATCACCAGCAGGGTGGATTATTGTAATGGTCTCCTCACCGGCCTTCCAAAGAAGACCATTAGACAGCTGCAGCTCATACAGAGCGTTACTGCCAGAATTCTGACTAGAACCAGAAAATCTGAGCATATCACACCAGTCCTCAGGTCCTTACACTGGCTTCCAGTTACATTTAGGATTGATTTTAAAGTACTTTTACTCGTTTATAAATCACTCAATGGCCTAGAACCTAAATACATTGCAGATATGCTCACTGAATATAAATCTAACAAACCACTCAGATCATTAGGATCGAGTCAGTTAGAAATACCATGGGTTAATACAAAACAAGG